>OY757021.1:5326052-5444626 GCA_963580285.1 Lucinisca nassula
TTGCGTGAGTGAGTGAGTGTTTGAGTTCTAAGTCCCACCAGCAACTAAGGTCATATGGAGACGGGACCTCGGTTTAAAGACTCATCCGAAAGTCCGGAGAAGCCAGGGATCGATCCTGCGACCCCTAGTTTACAAGGCGAGTAGCGTATCCACTACACCACGGAGGCTTCTGTGTGGATTTGGTACCGATTGCTCACATATGTGAAGTATTGGTATCAATTATACTCTTGTGTGAGAAATTGGTACCAATTCTACTCATGTGTGAGGAATCGGTACCAGTTCTTTACATGTAAGACACGTGTAATAGTAATTGGTACAAATTTTCCACACCCCATAAACACAGGTCACAGGTGTGACGAATACTTACCATTTCTTTACACGTCAGACATTGTCAACGAATTCTTCACATGTGTGAGAAATTGATACCAATACTTCACACCCTAAAAAAAGTCGCCCTAGTTTTTCACAGGTGTGACGAATACTTACCAATTCTTTATACGTCAGAAAATTC
Source organism: Lucinisca nassula (assembly GCA_963580285.1). Lineage (NCBI taxonomy): Eukaryota > Metazoa > Mollusca > Bivalvia > Lucinida > Lucinidae > Lucinisca > Lucinisca nassula. Next base: position 5,326,564 of record OY757021.1, read on the forward strand.
AGACATCAAAATTTTTCGAAATTGACCAGATGTAAATTTGGGTGTGAAATTTACGAAATGGGAAATTTACGGTTCAACAAAGCCATCCATGCATAGACATATTGGAAGTGTTGGTGGTGACAGTGACGCAGGTGTGTGGCAAGGTATACTGTCTTCTTCTTCTTCTTCTTCTTCTTCTTCTTCTTCTTCTTCTTCTTCTTCTTCTCTATTAAATCATATTATGCCGATTACTAATTTCGTTTAAATATACACGTGTAGCTTTTTAAATTTTTTTAGAAAGCCTTCCGTAGACAAGTTATAGGATACAGCGGTCTTGAACAGTTCTGCGTTGTGTAATCCAGGGTCCGACACTGGCTGCAAAACTGCATCTGGTGAGGAAATCACGACGATCATACTGACATTGACCAACCGTCAGCATTTGTATACCCACAATTCCAAACAAAGAAACCATATTACCGCTGATAGGTGACTTTTGTTTCAAATACAGCTAAGCACGGGACATGTCAAGACATCGCCCAGTGAAAACCAACATGTCATCCCCGTTAGGAATGACAAAAAGTCTGTTCTAATATCAACATAGACAACTGATAAACTATGTTAACATGTCGGTACAGTTATCTGGTTATGTTTGTTTGTTTGAAGGAGGTTTAACGCTCCCGTCAACACTATTTGGGTTATTTTGGAGACGCTGCTTTCAATATTGTGGGAATTTTACCCGACATTGAGATAAAATGTCATTATATGCACGGACGGTCAGACTCGCACCACTTTGCCTGGGCAGGCTAAGACCCACTAAGCGGTTTACCACTACTCATGTACGGTCGATTTCTGCTCATCGTTAACCATTTATACCTCGTTTACTTAAATATGCACTTGCGCACACATAACAAACGCAAATTCAAAGCACTAAGAGTACTGGTGGGTCGATTGTCGCTGGCTATAGGTCGGAAAAGTCCTGGACTGTGATTTAAACTGCTTAATTTATCCTTGAAATCCGATTTTTAAGTATATAGTGTAGATCTTGTTCAGACGCCGCATTCATCCGCAACTATTATTGAAATTTATGCCGTTGGCGCATAGGATTAAGCCTTTTACTGTGCGCTGACCTTCTCGGCTTACCTGTACAGAATGTCTTGTTGGAAATAGCAGGCGCTTTAATGGAAATTAATTTTTAAACAAATATAACTTATTTATGTTTCAATTTGACTAACATGTTCCGTTTTAATCTAATTGTCCGTTTAAATACCTTCAAAAAGATATCAAATAAGTGGAACTTCCATTTAATTAGATGGCGGCATTTTCATTTTCAAATTAACAACCCTTAATCCTTATATGAAGCATACAAAACTGTGGAAAAACAACGACAGTACCCTACTTTAACGGCTAATAGCTTCACTTTTTGTTAATATTGCTAACATTCGCCTGTATCAGACGCAATGTGGTTACAAAATTGTGCATTTTGATAGCAATTATAATATTTCAAAATTATATTTAATAACGGCATTTTGCGATTAAATTTGGAGCTTATTCAGAAAAAGCTTTTTCGTCTACACACGCGTGTAATCCCAAAGCGTGTCATTCTCCGTCGACCGTGAAATGAACTCATCTTCGCCTGAGCATCGCCTTGGAATGTTAATCAATCTAAAATGCGGTGTCTGATCTGCGTCTAATCTATTTATTTATTTATCAATCTAAAATGCGGTGTCTGATCTGCGTCTTATTTATTTATTTATGTATTTATTTTTCATGACCCGATTAGATTTTTTATACGAACAAACAATGCTAGTAATAAGAATACAATTGAAAGAAAGATACCGTATGTGCAGGCTAATCTGACATTTTGCTGTTCGCACTTTCGCATTAGTGACATTTCGCTGTTCGCACATTGTTTTGATTGAATACAAAAACACAAAAGAGATGTTTGTATTTTTCCTTTTCGTAACATACGTTTGATTATTAATTCCGTCTACGTGGATTGTTGGTTATATTTAGAACCAGCTCATTCCGATTTATTTATTTTTATATTTATATATTTCTTTTAACTGTTAAATGATTTATTAAAATCAGGGTATACCCCTTTTCTGGTTTTCCTTCCATCATACCGGGGAAAAGAATATGCATGTAAACCCAACTTTATATATTGTGGCGTCTGGTCTGGGTCTTCACAGTTTGCCAAGCCCAACCTATGATTCCAAGATAACCCTCTTACACAACACTCTGACCTCAGTCACTGCGGCTGTTTTCTATACAAAATGTTATTCGGACAAGTCTGTGATAGTCACGTGGACTGAAGAGCTTTTCTGCTTAGGAATTTTGGGTAGTCGGAAAAGGAGCTCATCGCGGAAACACGCCTATATAATTGTGACCCTCTTGAACCCCACTTTTATATAGTGAAACTGGGGATTACAATGGTAAACCTTATTTTTCATATTTCTGCTCATATACATAGATTCTGGGTACTTGTTAGAACCGCGCGTTCACACAGTCTATTTTTGAGCAGAAATATAAAAAGTATCAGAATTTTTTTTCTGAAAATTTTCATGTTTAGGGTAAAATTTTCAATTTATTTTAATAGGCATGTTTTTGTAATGTCTGCTGATCAACCCTACTGTTTGTCATGGCATTTGTTGAGAAATATTCGTCTCTGCACATGCGCTTGAAGTTCTGAACTCAAAACCTAAACAACGGGCCTCCGTGGCCTAGTGGTTAAGAGCGCTGACTCTTGATCATTAGGTCTCTCACCGCTGTGGTTCGAGCCTCGCTCGGGTCACATGTGAGACGCCAAGTTCTGCAACGGAAGGTCAGGTGGTTTTTCTCCGGGTACTCCGGTTTTTGCCCACCTTTGATTAACGATCGGCTCGATATGAGTGAATTAATCTTGAAAGGGTCGTAAAACCAAAAACGTATTCAATATTCAATTTCGTTATGGCCCTTTCAAACAAATTTGAAATGTTTAAGCATTTAAACTTCAAGCGCCTGTGATCTTTCCGACATCATTCTTCAAGAGCATTTGCGCAGGTTTACAACATTTTTTGCAGTTTAATTTCAATCTGATTTGACATTTACATGTTCAAGTGTTTACATCAGTGACCAGCCTTGTTGCCTGTTGTGTAAACTAAATAGTGGAGAATTAAGGATGGAATTATTCTTGGTGATTGTTGCGACTTTAAGACACCAGTTCGCCCAAATCATACATTTTTCTTCATGGCTCCCAGTGAAATCTGCCTAATAGTGCAGATTTCAGTGATAATCATAGAATAAATCATGTATTTTAACAGCAGTACATGAAATGTAGTTTTATATTTCGTCGACAGCCGTATCAATCAGACTAGGATACCGGTCGTATTTCTAATAATCGACATCCGTATCCCGACATTTTTCAAAGGTCTATAAAAACTCCCAGAGTGCATGAATTACGTCAAACCCACGTTGTTGTTGAATCGTAAATGGTAGATAAAATATATATGGTGTTTTATTGCTTTCCTACTTTTCATAAAGCATTAGATTAATGATATTCTGTGAAAACTGATTTTTTTTTTCGAAAAAAAAACGGTATTTTATAGTGTTTTTCAGGCTCACGACTCTCTATAAGTGAACAGACAATTAACAGCTTGTCTCTTTAAAACACCGACATCGTTTGTAAATGTTTAAACAAACGTTTCCGCCTCTCCAAGTGCATCAAAATCGAAGACTCTCCTCTATCGACATCCGTACTGCTCGGTCGAAAACCGTATTTCTCGGTCGACAGCAGCTTTACACAGTACCGGCTCGTCGACAGCACAGTATAGAAAATGGTATTACCCCCGTGAATTTGGCCAAAAATATGTCCAGTTCAAATTGACAATTTATTGTTTTGGATTTGTTATCAGTAATGTTTATGGAAGGAATATTTTAAAGAAGATTTTAAACAAAATCAATTAGAATTTTATTTTGTTTTTAAACTATACCTTTAAGTCTGTGATATTATGACTGGTCAAAATCGTTAGTAGCAAAGACAAAATAATTGATAACTATGCAAAAAAAAAAAAAAAAAAAAAAAGATAAATTTATTGATTTTGTTTAAACTTGTGGGAAGACAAGATCAATAAGCACTTGGTTAACGGGCTGACTCATTTCGTGACTGCTTTCTTAAATACCTTTTTCACACTTAAATTGTTCGTTTTGTTCGTTCGTGTATTCATTGTGATATTTTTCATTAACCCTTAACATGGACCAACATATATTTTTAGAATTTTGTAAAACAAATCCTTGTTAAGATGTGTTCCAAAGATAATTTGGGATACACTTCCTTATTTCTTGTCAGTAGTATATGTTGTGGCTGCAGTGTACTCTGTATCCACAACAATGTTTTGAATTATGTTTGCAAACACTGTGGATCATGGTCACTCTGCACACACAAGTTTTAGACACAATTATTAAATAAATTTGAGGTATCTGAGTATTTTCTGTTTTATTTTATTTTTTATCTCCTCTCTAGGCCGGCCTCGGTAGCTCAGTCGGGTGCGCGTCTGACTGGACGTTGGTTCGATATCTACTGGGGTCGGCAACCTTCTTTCGTGGAAATTGATCAAGAATGTGCACCATTCTGGTTAACCGCTTACGTTTAGGTAAACTTTTAACATAAATGTTATAAAACAGACTGCATGCATGGTGGCTAACCCAATCACGGTTGGCAACTTTGCGTCCCTCTTTGATTGCACACCGGTGGGTCGGGCTTAAGATTATATGGCGGTTCCAGCGTAAAAGCATAAATGGAATTTTATTTTATTTTAGTATTCTTTATGTTGGTTGGCGCCTGATGCTGCGTCTTTGGTCGGGCCCCTCGGAGTCTAACTGTTGGTTTTCTTTTGCTCCAGCAATTCTGTTGTTGTATGCTGTCGAAGCCTTAACCTTGTTTCATCTCTGTAGTGTTTTGATTTGTATGTTCTCGGAGATGTTACACTGATGAGTTTGGAAGCCTTCATGCGGACAAAACAAAATTAGTGTATACCGCGACAGAGGTAAGGGCGAGGATTATGGCCATGTAAAATCGATTTAAGCCCCTAAGTGGAGTTCTTTCCACTGACCGTTCCAAGGCGGTTCTTCGGTGGCGGTTTATATATGTTGTTGTTTGTTACTTACTGTGTGTATCACGTGTGTCTTTTTATTTTGGATGGCAATTTGGCCATTTTGTGGGAAAGTAACTGTCCTTATGGCCTTCCTTTGTTTAGGTTTCCATTATGGTCTGGTCGCTTCATGTTTGTGTTTCTTTCCCTTTGGTGTCTTTGATGGGTGGAGTAAGTTAATTGTATCCATTCCTGATCTTTGTTTTACTTCTACTTTACCTGCTCATTTTTGAGTCGGTCAGTTTACCTATCCACATTTTTTCTGGCGGTTACCCAGTACAGTGCACATTCTTTCGCCAGAAATTGATAACTGCCCTTCTTGAATCAGCGGAAGGTAAAGAATGGCCGTAGAAAACGTTTCATGATCAATCTCCACAGCAAGTATCGAACCCACTTCCTCCTGATCACCAGTCAGACGCGCATTCGACTGAGCTACCATCCGGCATAAAAATTCAGTTACCAATACATGAACATACTTTAATGTTTGCCTTATATCCGACGACGAACTGCGTACAAAGGGCCTGGTACAAAGGGCCTGCGTACAAAAGCCCATTATATCTGCCCCCCCCCCCCTTCACACACATAATATTTGTTTCATATATGTGTTACAGTGATAGCCAAATTAAGTTTAATGAAAAGATACAACTTCACAGAAAAACAAATCAATAAAAATGTTTGGTCTTTAACAAATAAGGTTTGTTTTTACCACGACAATTCAACATAAAAATTGCCATAACCCTGTTTATAGTAAAGATAAATATATGTTATTATTACTCTTTTTCTAGTAAGAACCCAATGAATAATTTGGTACCTGTTTCATTTTGATCCTGTTCGGATCCAGAACAGAGTAATCAGGCGTCCGCGGATATTAAGCATTACTTGGTAAGCAAACTTCGCCCACCATGCCCATCGACCCGAACGAAGAAAAGGTTTAAATGCCGGGAAGGGTATGTTTGAGATTTTGGAAGTCTTCCTATGTCTTTCCACTGGCAAACATATCAGAAATAATTCTGGAAATGGCCATATTGTACGGATCCACAAGATCATGGTGCCTCCTATAAAACTTCTTTAGTGTTGATACCAGTTTGGTTTTTTGATACCCCTGGCATAACAACCTGGTAGTGAGCACCTTCCCACGTTCCATAAAGTCCTGATACTTTGAACAGGCTCTAGCATAACGGATTAACTGTGAAACGTAAACTCCATATGCTGTTGCAGACGGGATATTACTGCTCATGTAGGGAAAGTCAATGGGAAAATTGAAGTCATCTCGTTTATCGTACAGCCTAGTTGTAAGCTTCCCGTTGTCAATATAGAGATAACAATCTAAGTATGAGGAGGAGGTTGCAGTCTCTGTTGTTTCCTTAATTTCAAGTTCACTTGGATAGATGAATTCCAAGTACTTTGCAAATTTAGCATTTTTCAGAGACAATAAATCATCTATATATCTGTAGGTGAAATTGAATTGTTGTGCAAGGCGTTTCTTGCCTGCTTTGAGGAGACCTTGTACAAACTCCGCCTCATACGAGTACAAGAACAAGTCGGCAAGCAACGGTGCACAATTAGTACCCATTGGTATGCCAATTGTTTGCTGAAATAATAGGCCACTGAACTCCACGAAAATATTGTCAAGAGCGTTGAGAAATCGAAAGAGTTTATGCTGTTTACTGAGAGAAAAGAAATTTATAAATTAGCTCAGTACATTCTGGGCTTGTACAATGTATCATCTGCTGATAATGTTACAGAGAAGTTTTCCTAGCGGGCAGATGGCGTCTAAGCAGCGTCGCACCAACGTCGAGTTGATACGAAGATGCACATAATGTTGTGCAGCCGCTCGGAGCTATGTTCCTTCTGGCGTGGGGACTTAAAGAGTAGAATAACTTGACGAAAAAAAAAGATCATTTTTAAACAATTTGATTTAGACATTATAGCTCTGATCAGACGCCACGTTTAGCGAACTTCAGACTGTCTACCCAATGCGAATTAAAATACGTTTATTCCAACCTGTACGTTAACCCATACATGCCAATTGTTTTAAATACTGGGACATTCGGAAACACAGATTAGAGGCCACAGAATGTAGCGTCTGATCGGTGTCTTCACTATTTGCTAAAAGTAAGAAACTTGACTTAAAACTCACAGCTTAAAGCCTTAAACGACACATATTTTGTAATTGGAACTCTAATAACTGTTCGATATCGGTCAGTACAGGGCAGTATAAATCAGAGAAGCGAGCTAACCCTTTAAATCCTGTAGACCTGTGCAGACGCCGCGGTTGAAATACACTGTATCTATGCAAACCATTCAGGTCCTGATAAGACGGCACGAAGCTAGCACGTCTCGCCAGAATCTACATGTACACTGTTTGCCATCATGTCAGTGAACTACTCAGAAACCCCTTTCTATATAAATATATTTAAAGCGAGAAGAATCCTGTTCAGAAACCCAGGGATGAAAGAGTAAAATCTCAAACCAGTTGCATAAACGCGTAGGAAAATAATCCCAGAGTATTGTTTTCTTTTCAGAATTAATCTTTTTGTGCCAATTTATATTCAATCCGTATAAAATCTTGAAAAATGAAATATTTTGAAATACGTTCCATGCCTGCAAAATTAATTTTCAAGAGTTCCTATGGAATATTTTATGCAGCGAACGAACAGCGGAAGTGGAGTAACGTGGTCCACTACAGGAAGTTGAAATGTGTTGACATAGAAACTTGATTTTAAAAATCAACTTTCAAAAACGAAAAGTTCATACACTATCTAGAAGTTAAATACAGTAAAATTCCTGTATTAAGACCACCTTTGGGACTGTTCAAAAGTGGTCTTTAAGACCACTTTTTAACAGTCCGAAAGGTTTGTCTCCTACAAGAGCACACTAGATGTGTAAAACACAAAGAAAATGTACCTTAAATCTTCAAAATATGCTTTTAAAAGTAACATATGTCTTAATTTGAGGTGGTCTTAATAGCGGAATTCTTCTGTATATGCCCAATCGGCTGCCGAGTTAAGGTATTTTCTGTTGACATTTCCTTACATTACACCAATATGCAACCTAGATAGACTCATGTAAACACAACTTTATATCGTAAAAAGTTGGGTTACCGTGTAATATCTTATTTTATCATATGACGCCGCGTCTGAAAATGTAATAACGTCATGTAATGAATTCGATAATCCACTAGTGGATTAAATATGCAAATTAGTAACGTTACATGTACAAATTCCTTAACGACGTCGCGTTTTCTTATGGCGGAATATTGACATGGTTGTAAAACAGTCTTGAATTAAATGCATTTTAAAAGCCATATGATGAATAGAATCTTGCATTCGTGCTCATGTATTATTAAATTTATTAAACTCGTTGAGGAAAAGGTATAAAATGCTCGGCAAAGCCTCGCATTTTATCCCTTTTTCTCAACTCGTTTAATAACTTCAATAATATACGAGCACTCATGTAAGATTCTCTATATGTATTCGTTAGATAATGAGAAGCCACAATATATAATTTCAACAGTTAAACGCAATTCTAACACAGCGCCCTATATAGGCAATGGGAAGGAACTGTGTTTTATTATAAAAACAAATCACGGGACGGAAGAGTGACGTCATTAAAGGCTGCCAATTTATGACGTTATTTGTAGATTCCTTGACGTTAGACGGTGTAAAGTCCCTTTCTTGCATCGAACCCGTTACAAAAAGTACATAAATGCATGCAACACAGTGAAACATTTTGGTGGATTTCTTCTCACAATGGCAGAAGGTTGTGACAACAACATTATTGCCGATTTTCAGCGTGTTAGAATCGAAATAGATCAGCTCTAGTCTGTGAATTATTGAGTAATACGTAAGAGTTAAGAGGTCAGTTGTAAAAAAGATAACAATACGAGTGCGTAGCGCTACGCACTCGTGATTTGATTTACTTTACAACTGACCTCCAAACTGTGATTTATTTCTCAACAAATCACAGCTAGAGCTGATCTATTTCTTAATTATTACAATTTTTCATCAGACCCTCCCTTGTACGCTGTATCAAAATGCCGACTGAAGCGCATTGAATAAAGACAATGTTTTGCTTAGGCGTGTCGACGTCATGACTAAAAATGAATGTTACATCCTACTCATAGACTGTATTAGACACTATTTTTATTGCTCCCATATGAGTAAAGAATGCCAGAAAATGCAGCCACTTATCACACCTGCGGCCAACCTAGGTAAAGGGGTTAGGTGATTATTTTTCTTCGGATACTCACATTTTATCCTTCATATGAGCCGCAATGAGACCAGAATGCATAGCCATATAGATATGAAATCTGATCTGATCTCTTATTAATCTTAATAAATTTTGGTGTTATCACAAAATACTAAAATTCAAAATAACGATAAAAGGATAGTCCTTTCTAGAACATATTTACTTGGAATTAAAATTCAATTTTATGTTATGCTGTTTGGTATCTGATGCTCCGTCTCTGGTCGGGCACATCGGAGTCTACCTGTTGGTTTTCTTCTGCACCAGCATTTCATTTGTTTCTTGCTGTGGAGTCCTCACCGTTGTTTAAGAAATAGATCAGCTCTAACTGTGATTTGTTGAGTAATAAATCACAGTTTGGAGGTCAGTTGTAAAGTAGACAAATCACGAGCGCGTAGCGCGCGTGATTTGTCTACTTACAACTGACCGACAAACTGTGATTTATTACTCAATAAATCACAGACTAGAGCTGATCTATTTCGATTCTAACACGCTGAAAATCGGCAATAATGTTGTTGTTTCCTTCAAAATCTCACAACTTTTCGCCATTGTTAGAAGAAATCCCGCTAAAATTAACGACTGAAACACATGCATTTACATCCTTTTCTAACGTTTTCCATGCGAGAAAATGACGTTACACCGTCTAACGTCAAGGAAATCGACTAGTGACGTCATCAATTGGCAGTTTTTAATGACGTCACTTGTCACGCTCTTCCTAGCCGTGATTTGTTGTAGAATAAAACACAGTTGTTTTCCATTGCCTACATAGGCGCGCTGTGTTAGAATTCATATCTGTGGTTGTTTGAATTCTGTATTCTCGGAGATATTGCACTGATGAGTTAAGAAAAATAGAAGTGAAGGCAATGATCACACGTTTTTTTGTGACCGCTCTGATACTTTGAACTTATTTGAGTCAAAATCATGAAATTTTACAGAAACGTAGAGCGTCAGGAAACGATGTTTAGTCGATAAAACCCATAACGCTGGCTTATATAACATAGTAATTTTGCCATTTACATATGTCCGATCTGTTACTTGAAATCTCTTCGCCAGCTTGACAAGGCGTAAAGCATAACAATATACTTTACATACACAATAATGTATTGTGTAAAATACAAGCGAATTATCAAGAATCGATACAATTAACCCACAGCTCCCATCAGAGACACCAAGGGAAAGAAACACAAACATGAAACAACAAGACCCTAATGGAAACATCACAAGCGGAAAGCCAAAAGGACAGTTACTTTCCCACATAATGGCCAATTGGCTATCCAAAGCAAAATAATATAAGCAATACACACACTCAAAAACAATTCGTCCCCGCCAATCGGGGCTTTGAGAAATAGAATGGACTGCATGATGCTTCCACGCAGAGCTGTATCTGACCACACACGAGTACTGGTATACCGCTTAGAAGGACAAAGCCTGCCCAGGCAAAGCGGTGTGGGTCAAATCGTCCAATGCATATTAGCATTCTGGTTTCATTGGATGGCAAGGCTTGAGATGTCATTTCATTTCAATGTCGGATTAAAGTCCCACAAAATTGGAAGCAACGTCTCCAAAATGGCCTAAATAGTGTTGACAGGGATTGTTAAACCCAAATTCTACCAAATCAAAAAAACACTCAAAAACAAGCCATAACAATAGTAAACCACGACAGAAGAACCGCCTTGTAACGGTCAGTGAAATGAATTCCACAGGGGGGGGGGGGGGGGCTTAAATCGATTCTACGTGGCCACAATCCTCGCCCTAACTTCCGTCTCGATTTAGACAAATAATTTGTTCAGTCCGCATGAAGGCCTCCTAACTCTTCAGAGCAACATCTCCGTGAACACAAAAGTCAATCGACCACAGAGATGAAACAATGGTGAGGACTCGATAGCAAGAAACCACTGAAATGGTGGAGCAAAAGAAAACCAACAGTTAGACTCCGATAGACCCAAACAGTGACAGAGCATCAGGCACCAACCAACATTACATAAAATTAGATTCTCTCTGATTCACAGTAAGCCTTTACGCTGGAACCTTCATAGAATCTGAGGCCTGACACACTGGCGTGCAATTAAAGAGGGAAGCAAAGTTGTCAATCATTTTGAAAATTAGAGATTGTGAATCACTTTGAAAATAGAGTTCTGCTTCAGCCGGAGCTAGAGGGCGTGCCCGGTGTCTGGTCATGAACAGACTCAGTAAAACCGAGCTCCTATTTTTGTTTATTTGGTGTATTCTTTGCTTCCAAAGGATCTAACTTACTTATCTACACTGCAGCTGATGTTGTGCCGTTTGGCGGCAGTAAAAAGTCTCCCCGCACACCATTATAATGCAGAATGTATTTTCTGGTCCTTTGGGATCATTGAGTTCATTTAGAATTATTATGAAAATAGAGTTCTGCTTCAGCCGGTGCTTCCAAAGGATCTTACTATTCAGAACTTATTTATCTTCACTGCAGCTGATGTTGTGCCATGTGGCGGTCGTGAAAAGTTTCCCTGTACATCATCAGAGTGCAGATTATATTTACTGGTCCTTTGGGATCATTGAGTTCATTTAGAATCATTTCGAAAATAGTGTTTTGTTTAAGCCGGTGCTAGAGGGCGTGGCCGGTGTTGCATATTTCAGTACTGGTCATGAATAGACTCAGTACAAAAAGTCTCCCCGCACACCATAATAATGCAGACTGTATTTTCTGGTCCTTTGGGATCATTGAGTTCATTTAGAATTATTATGAAAATAGAGTTCTGCTTCAGCCGGTGCTGGAAGGCGTGGCCAGTGTTTCACATTTCAGTATTGGTCATGAACAGACTCAGTAAAACCGAGTCTGCTAGTTTCGTTTATTTGGTGTATTCTTTGCTTCCAGAGGATCTAACTATTCAGTACTTATTTATAAGACGCGTATTTGGTTCAGGTGTGGAAAAAGAAAACAAACATTCAAAGAAGAATGCTTAAAATTAATTTTATTTATTGTGAAACAATGCCAATATACAGTTACTTTCTGCATTACTATGAGAAGACCCCCTACCAAATATTGACCGTGGAATAACGTATGACGAAATATGGCTTAATGATACGGATTATACTTTATCACAAGCAAATAAAAATCTTGCAAACAAAAGCGAAACAATGGCTATGCTTTAACAGTCAAAACAATTTTCATCGGAATTCACGTTTTGAAACTTAACATGCATGTATTTATCACAAGGAAATCTCTTCATAAAGGCATTTATTCTTGATTATTCAGGACTATCATCTCATTACATAATAACATGTAGCCCTCGGTGCTGACGGAAGAGAAGATATCTGTCTTCAACAGGTAAGGTGGGGGGAGGGCTCCCTGGGGAAAATCAATAGTTTTCTAGACTGTACATTATTGAAATTCCCCTTAAGTGCCTCAGTCAGGGGATACATCAAGAGCTACTAATCACCTTATTATGGGCTGTCTTTGATCTGTTATAGACTGTATATCACAAGGGCGGTGAAACAATTATGGACACACGGTGTGTGCTACTGTTACAAGAATAAATGTCTTATGTATCAAACGAATAGAAAATCTCTTCTTGTATCACAAGTTTCCTGTTCACCAGACTGCTCGTATCTCAATAAATGTGTAAAGCATTTGAATGATGTATTTTCTGCGACAACGTCGACGCACTTCCTCCATTTCATATCTGGTCTAGAATGGTTCAATGAACGGATATTCTGGATGACCAATGGCTCTGAAAAAAGAACGAATGGGAAGATTTTTTTATGTGAAGTAGCAATGTTTCAAATTTAGCTAGACCATGTGAACCAATGCCTGTGCAGCGCTGATGAGCTGAATGTCTCTGAGTGTAGACTGATTTTTGGGGATAATTTATGAAAAAAAAAGAAAGAAATATAGTAAAATGGGCCCCGCCCATCGGGGCTTGGAGAAATAGCATTACGATAACACACCCGTGCGACATAGTGATTTTTTTTACATCTCCAAAATGGTCATTTTCTGATGAAATTCCTTGATATTTTTCTTATTAATACTGCAAAGATAGGTTGTTGGTGCTCGTTAGAACCGCCTCATTGAGGCGGTTCTAACGAGTACCCACAACCTATGTCTTGGAGCAAAAATAAGAAAAATAATATATACCCCCATACACCCCAGTTTTCTCTATATAAAGTGGGGTGTAGGGGGGTCTTCATTTCATGGACTTGTCCACGTGATTGACTGGGCTGCATGATGAGCTAAAACTTACCGCACATGTGTACTTCAATTAAAATCTCTTATCTCCCACTGAAATGGTAAAAAGTGTAAATGTTCTGCCTATTATATAAAATTTTAGTCCATAGGTTCTCACAGTCTGGTCTGCATATGCAAATCTATCTTTCATCAGTTCAAGAAGTTTGTCATGTTTTGGTCTCCGGCGAGTATGGACTGTCCGTAAACCCGGGGATCAACATTATTGTACCCGTACCTTGGTTAGAGTTTAGCCTTTTTTAATCTGTCAGTTATTTGTATCTGTATTTTATCCTTAGTCTATGTACTTATTTCTATGTCCAAGCTATGTATGTGATCATATAATATGTGCCTTAAATGATCTTAAGCTCATTTTATGATTATCTTACTTAATACTTTGTCTGTGTGCTAATGTCAAGACTGCTTCCCATCAGTACGTTTAAATGCATGCTTGTTTAATTTGTATCGAGTATAATTATGTAGATATGCATCCCCCAGAGAAATTCTGACCTAATTAAATATCTTTATATCTTTAATTAACTAATTCAATTACCAAATAGCTGATTTACACTATGTTTACCATAAACTATTGTTAAAGCAGTCGGTCAAAAGCTCATACAGAGCTTATGTCGTATTGTTTATAACTTGCCGACTTTAAATAAATCTTATCATATCTTATCTTAAGTGCTGGTAAATCGCTTAGAAGGTCAGGATCTGCCCAGGGAAAGTGGCGCGAGTCGGACTGTCTATTCATATTAACAGCTGGTTTTATTGAGGAGCAGGGCTTGAGATGTTATTTCATCTCAATGTTCAGTAAAAATCCTTCAAAATAGTACTGACGGGGGCGTTAAGGGAATGGATACACCAACTCGTATATGGGCCTGGGTACCTTATTGGTCATGTGACCAAACTCATATTAATTAATTTCCATTTCCTTGTTTCTAAAAGCAACTAAATTTGGTTACAAATGACCCAGTGGTTCCTGTGGAAAATAAGTTTTAATTTTCATATCTGCATGACCTTAGGCCAAGGTCAAGGTCATGATGTAACGCCGCTTTTCATTGGGTAGCATTTGGTCAATTGACTTGACCTTGAATACTCAAGTGGTTTAATTCGAGGTCATCCGAGGGTCAACATTTGTACAAACTGTGATGGACCCCAGCCCCCAATGCTAAATATCAATCATGACAATCGACCCACTGGTTCAAGAAAAGAAGATTTTTGTAGGGCGTTTGCCTTATATGGGCATGGCGGCCAACTTGGTAATGTGACCAGGAACCCGCGAACAAACTTTCGTTCCCCTATCCCATGGATGTTCCACGTGAAATTTGACTTTAATTTTACAGTGGTTTCGGAGGAGAAGATGTTTGAAAATGTTGAACGACAGACAACAGACGGGCAGACAACGGAATCTTGCCATACTATAAGCTCACCTATGAGCCTTCGGCTCAGGTGAGCTGAAACAACTGAATAAGTAAAGGTTTCCAACCCATTATGTTAACAAATCCATGAAATCAATATCACTCTAAACCCCACTGTTTATAAAGAAAAGTTGGTTTTACGGGGGTATTCATTATTTTCTTAATTTCTGTTCCAAGACATTGGTTGTGGATACTCGTTAGAACCGCCTCGATATGGCGGTTTTAAGAACCCTCAACTTATGTTTTGAGTGAAAATAAGAAAAATATCACATATTTTCATCAGAAAAAAATCCGTTTTTCAGGTATGATAAAATGCATTAAGTCTCACGAATGTGTTATCGTGATGAGTTAGAGGAACGTAAATCAAGTTACCCCATATTGCCCCCACCCATCGGGGCTAGGACTGAGAGAAAGATGGGCTGCACGATGCTTCCACGCAGAGCTGAAACCGACCCGCACACGAGGATCTAAGCCTGCCCAGGCAAAGGGGTGCGAGTGTCGGACCGTCCATGCTTATAAACCCTTTGGGTTTCATCGGGCGACAGGGCTTGAGAAATCATTTCATCTCAATGTCGGGTAAAAGTACCTCACAATTGGAAGCAACGTCTCCAAAATGACCTTTACAGTGTTGACGGGGGCGTTAAACCTTAAATTAAACAAACAAAATGTACCCCAGTAGACGTAATTGTGACGTCACATCAACGGCGATACAACGCCATAACGTCTATACAACGTCACATCTACGTCGAAACCGACGTAGATTTGACGTTGCCCTAGCGGCGCGTGCCTGCTGGGACCATTTCTTACGCTTTTGCTAACTGTATACTGTGTTTTAATAAAACAAAACTCCTATTTTCTATTCATAATGCGTTCTTTTGTTTTTTACAAAGGACAACCTTTCTCTTTGATGTTGAACCTTTTCTTTCAGTTTTGCAGTTTGCAGTATGCAGCTAAAAGGCATATATTAAATATCTGCGAACGGTGAAGGTTCTGCCAAAAAACGCATACTGCTTTTTTGGTTGCAAATCGAATTTTTTAATTTGATGTTAAGACAAGTGAAGTGCCATTACGACAACACACTCGTGTGACATAGTGCATTCTTTCATATCTCCAAAACGGCTACATTTCTGATGAGCATTTGTGATATTTTCCTTTTATGTACTCCAAACAACGGTTGTGGGTGCTCGATTGAGGCCGTTCTAACGGGTACCCACAACCTATGCCTTGGAACAGAAATAAGCAAATTAATGTTCATCCCTGTAAACCCCGCTTTCCTCTTTATATAGTGGTATTTAAAGGGGTGTTCATTTCACGGACTTGTTATGGTCGATGTTTAAACGCCTTTATCATATGACGTCGCGTCTGAGAGTGTACTAACGCCATGTAATATTTTCGATAATCCACTAGTGGATTAAATATGCAAATTAGCTAGATACGTCCCGTAACGTTACATGTACGGCGTCCTTAACGACGTCGCGTTTACTAATGGCGGAATATTGACATTTTTGTAAACAATCGTGAATAAAATGCGTTTTAAATGTCATCTGATAAATAGAATCTTGCATTCGTGCTCATGTATTATCGAATTTATTAAACTCGTTGAGGAAAAGGGATAAAATGCTCGGCAAAGCCTCGCATTTTATCCCTTTTCCTCAACTCGTTTAATAAATTCAATAATACATGAGCACTCATGTAAGATCCTCTATATCTGTATCAAAAGCGTATCAAAATAGAAGTGAAGGCAATGATCAGGAATCGATACAATTAACCCACAGCTCCCATCAGAGACACCAAATTGTTGCCCTTTATCCTGACAACATGCAATCAAGCGAGCTCACTCCTGGTATTAAATAAAATAGAAGTGAAGGCAATGATCAGGAATCGATTAAATTAACCAGCTCCCAGCAGTGACTCTAAAGGGAAAGAAATAGAGGATCTTACATGAGTGTTCATGTATTATTGAATTTATTAAACGATTTGAGGAAAAGGGATAAAATGCGAGTTTGATAAATTCAATAATACATGAGCACGAATGCAAGATTCTATTTATCATATGGCGTTTAAATGCATTTTATTCACGATTGTTTACAAAAATATCAATATTCCGCCATTAGTAAACGCGACGTCGTTAAGGACGTCGTACATGTAACGTTACGGAACGCATCTAGCTAATTTGCATATTTAATCCACTAGTGGATTATCGAATTTATTACATGACGTTATTACACTCTCAGACGCGACGTCATATGATAAACACAAATATTAAATAACTAGACCCTAATGGAAATATCAATAGCAGAAAGTCTAAAGGACAGTTACTTTCACACAAAATGGCAAATAGGCTATCCTGTCTCCCTGCCCTAGATCATAGTGTAGTTTATACAGCAAGAAAGTCTACACCGGAATGTATAAGGTAATTGTATCGGGTCCTGATCATTGCTTTCCTTTCTATTCTACACAGCTCAAAGTACATACAGTCAAACCTGTCATAGTGGCCACCTCTATTAAGCAAGCAACCTGTCTTAAGCAATCAAGCAAGCATTTAGTTCACGAAAAAGGCAAATGCATTAATATTATGATCTTATTAATCAAGTCATTTCGTATTGACCCAGTTACAGGTCCGAGGTCTGCTGTATTGGCACGAGGCCGGAGGCCGAGTTCTAAGTTCAAGACCAGTTATCTAGTCTACACTCAGAGACATTCGACGCACCTCTTTCCTTTCTATTCTACACTGCACAAAGTAAAGAAAGTTCATGGTAAACGAAACAGTCCAGATTCAAGACCAGTTTTCAATTTCATCACAAAAACACGCCTAATATATAAATCTGAACCCCTTGAACCCATTTTTATATAGTAAAATTGGGGTTTACAGTGGTAAACCTTATTTTTCTTATGTATGCTCTAAATTATAGCTAGTGGGTACACGTTAGACCACCTCGATGAGGCGGGTCTAACCAGTACCCGCAATCTATATTTTGAGCACAAATAAGGAAAAAAAAAAAAATAACAATTTTTCATCTTAAAATGTACGTTTTTCGGACGGTTAGGTTTACAATTCATTTGTATAGGCATGTTTTCGTAATGCAATCGACCAACCGGCGATGTCAATGTTTGGATTATGTATAACAGTTCTTTGCTCTCGATGACCATTTCGATTTGACTCTATTTGCTTGGCCCTGGCACTTACTTGGATGCTTTGTATACGCGCAGATTTCTGTTTAGAGCGGCAATTCTTTCCATGTCGTCAGCAGACAATTCGAAATTATATACCTAAAACAAGAATATAAAATATCATTTTACCACATAACGTCGCTGTTATGATGTTGATCATGTCATAAGAATCATATGACCGCACGTATAATAGCACTTTATGGATTGAAAATAATGTAAATGTAAGTACATAAGAAATAGAGGATCTTACATGTGTGGCTATGTATTATTATCCCCACGTTTTTCAACGAAAAGTGGGGATATTGTTATCGCCTCCGTCCGTCCGTCCGTCTGTCCGTCTGTCTGTCCGTCTGTCTGTCCGGCTATCTCCTCCTAAACCGTTAGCCGGAATTCAACCAAATTTGGTATGCGAGTTGCTTACATGAATGGCTTGCGCAAGAGCACTTTTTTTTGTCCCCACCCACAGGGGCCCTGGGGAGGGGTCAAAAGGTCAAATTTTGACCTACTGTGGAGAAAACATGGGGATTTGCGATGGCTTGCCATCGACTGCGCGCTCTAGTTGAATTTATTAAATGAGTCGCGGAAAAAGGATAAATGCGAGGCTTCGCCGAATATTTTATCACTTTTCCTCAACGGGTTTAATAAATTCAATAATACATGAGCACGAATGCAAGATTCTATTGATCATATGACATTTAAAACGCATTTTGTTCACGATTTTGCTATAAAAGCGTCAATATTCCGCCATTAATAAAGGTCACGTCGTTAAGGACGTCGTATGTGTAACGTTACGAAGCGTATCTAGCTAATTTGCATATTTAATCCACTAGTGAATTTTCGAATTTATTACATGGCGTTATTACATTCTCAGACGCCACGTCATATGACAAAATCTAGTTCATGTTCATTGAAGTATGCCTTAAATCGGATAACGAGCAAAGTTTAAGTGATCCAATTCCAATGGAAGCTCCTAGAAAAATAACAATAGGATCGGAGGACCTAAATAAAAACGAACCATTACCGAGGCTTACATACTAAAGCAACTGTGTTTAAATTAAGCCAAACACGAGTCGGAGTTGAGGACTCAAAAAGAGCAGAAGAAAACGGCCAGTTTATAAACGCCACAGTTAAGGAAAAGGATTACTTTGTTCAGATACTTACATCCAGGTTTTCTTTAATCAGTGATCCCCTATACTAATTGCATTGCATTTGTTGTTTTGTTTGTTTGATTTGAGGTTTAACGTCTCCGTCAACACTGTAATGGTCATTTTGGAGACGTTGCTTCCTATTTTGTGGGACTTTTACCCGACATTGAGCTGAAATGACATCTCAAGCCCTGTCGCCAAATGAAACCAATAGGGTTTATAAGCATGGACGAACCTTATCGCATCGCTTTGCCTGAGCAAGCTTAGTTCCTCTAAGCGGTTTACCAGTACTCATGTGCGGGTTGGTGTCAGCTCCGCGTGGAAGCATCTTGCAGCCCATATGTTTCTTCAAGCCCCGATGGGCGGGGCCCGCTTATTTCATTGTAGCACACTGCCCTGATAAAGATATGCTATCTCAGGACAAGTGAGCTTTATCAGGTCAACGTGAATATTGCACTTCTATGAACTGCACTTCTGGAAAATTGGCAAAAATGTAAGAGTGTACAATGGGATTAACTGATAAATAGAATACCAGATTTGTGCCATTTTATATCAAGTTTATCAGGCGCGGCTTCGAGAACGCATGCATAATCGTTCGGCAAGCGTCGCGATTCTACAAGCGTTCTCGAAGCCTTGCTTGATAAACTTGATATCAAAACACACGAACCAGGTATTCTCTATTTAGATACGTACATCCAGGTTTTCTTTTATCCTTGCTGGTGATATGCTTTTTGGCACCGCACAAAGCCCATTTTGAAGATGGAAACGTAAAATAATATGTGGAAGACAGCGTAACGATGCATTATTAAGCTTCAACTGGGAACCTCTTCCACTCTCTGAGACAGCCCCCGCCCATCGGGTCTTGAAGAAATAGATGGACTGCATGATGCTTCCACGCAGAGCTGAAACCGACCCGCACACGTGTACTGGTACACCGCTTAGAGGATCTAAGCCTCCCCAGGCAAAGCGGTGCGAGTGGGACCGCCCAATTGGTTTCATTGGGTGGCAGGGCTTGAGATACCATTTCATCTCAATGTCGGGTAAAAGTCCCACAAAATTGGAAGCAACGTCTCCAAAATAACATTTATAGTGTTGACGGGGACGTTAAACCTCAAATCAAACAAACAAAAAACTCTCTAAGAACAGTGTTTGCGATATAATGTCGGGAATCCGACGTCAAAACGTAATGTCTCTTTTCATTGGCTTGTATTTTATTTTAAAGCAGCTCACGTTGCTTACCGCTTTAATCAAATTCTGCATTTTGTTTACCAAAACAACTGTATGCGTGCATTAGAACGGGGATAAGTGTATTCACATTTCATTTGGGTAGGTAAATCGTCGGTTAAATACGGTCGCAAATTACGTTTTTCGGCTCCTCTGACGCGTCGAAGTAAAAGGAATTTTTCCGACCGTAAAACCGCCGATATGACAATTTTTCAATACAGTCATCCACATTCTAATGCATTTAGTCAGATGTTTAGTTACAAATTGTACTAATTTAAGCGTTGTGAGCTGCGTAAAAGCGAATGCTACCCATGAAAAGTAGTGACGTTACATAATGGCGTCGGGTTTGCGACAGCATTTCGCGGGATACACGGTCGCAAATGTTTGATGTTATCCATTCTAATGCACTTACGTATGTAAGGTAACGTGTGATTGGACATCGTCAAAATTTGCGACAGTGTTTTTTGCGATATACTGTCATAAACCCGACGTCATCATGTAACGCCACTTTCCATTGGTTGGCATTTGGTTGTATGCAGCTCACTGCGCTTGCCGTTCTGAGTATATTTTTTTTTTAAACGAAACAAGTGAATAAGATCATTAGAATGGGGATAACTGTAATGAAAATTGTCATTTGGAGAGGTAAATTGTCGGTTTTACGGTCGCAAATTCCGTTTTATGGCTCCGCTGACGCGTCGCCGTCAAAATCAAAATTTCCGACCGTAAAACCGCCGATTTACCTCCCAAAATGACAAGTTTGAATACAGTTATCCTCTAATTATTAAGCTTCAATTGGGAACCTCTTCAACTCTCTGAGAACGGTGTATTCTGCGATAATACTGTCGGAAACCCGATGTCATAACGTAGTGTTTCTTTTCATTAGCTGGTATTGTGTTTATAGCAGCTACGGTGCTTACCGCTTTAATCAAATTGTACATTTTGTTCAACAAAACAACTGAATACGTGCATTAGAATTGGGGTAAGTGTCGCAAAGCACGTTTACGCAGTAAAACGGAATTTTCGACCGTAAAACGGCCGATTTTCCTCACCAAATGACAAATTTTCAATACAGTCATCCACATTCAGTTCTTTTGTTAGAAATTGTACTAAATTGCTCAAAGCAAAAAACGTTGTGAGCTGCGTAAAAGCAAATGCTATCCAATGAAAAGTAGCGATGTTACATAATGACGGAGGGTTTGCGACAGTATATCGCAGGATACACTGTCGCAAATGTTTGATGTTATCTCTTAGTAATCAAAAGTCTTGTTACATACACAAGTGCATTAGAATGTAGAATTGTTATATTATGGTGAGGTTGTTTTATGTTTTAGCTTCTTTCCATTTGGTGTCTTGGATGGGAAGTTTGAGGCAAATGTATCGATTTTTGACCATTGCCTTCACTTCTATTTATCATATGTTAACTAAAGACCGCCAACCCAGATGCATATTCTTTCCGAATGACTAGTTTATTTTCAAAATGACCACTGCAATTTGAGCCAGCGCACGACAAAACCTATAAGACATCTACGCCAAGCGAAGACTCAGATCAGCCTGCGTATCCGTGCAGTCTGATCAGAGTCTTCGCTTTGCGCTCTAATGATAGCTAAGGGCCCAGTGCTCATTCATGCAGCAAGAGAATATTTTAGTCAGACAATATGGATACGCAGGCTGATCTGATTCTTCGCTGGGCGCACAGTAAATTGTAGGAAATGCTGTGCCACGGCTCATTTGTGTTTCTTTTCCTTTGGTGTCCTGGATTGGAGATGTGAGGTAATTGTATCAATTCCTGATCATTGTCTTCACGTCTGTTTAACGTACTTTAACTAACGCCTTACGTCGCTGATGCATATACGTTTTGAATGACTTGTTTATTTTCAAAATACCCAATGCACACTGGCGGCCCCCGCCAATGGAGCTTGATTAAATAGATGGGCTGCATGATGCTTCCACGCAGAGCTGAAACCGACCGCACATGAGTACTGGTAAACAGCTTAGGTCTAAGCTTGCGCAGGCAAAGTGGTGCGAGTCGGACTGTCCATGCATATTCATTGGGCGGCAGGGATTGAGATGTCATTTCATCTCAGTGTCGGGTAAAAGTCCCACAAGATTGGAAGCAACGTCTCCAAAATGACCTAAATAGAGTTCACGGAGTCGTTAAACCAAAAAAAAAAAACAAACAAACAACAAAAACCTCTCCGTAGGACTGAGCCTGTGTGTATAAAAAGTAGAAGTAAAACAAAGATCAGGAATTGATACAATTAACTTACTCCACCCATAAAAGACACCAAAGGGAAAGAAATACAAACATTAAGCGACCAGACCATAATGGAAACCTAAACAAAGGAAGGCCATAAGGACAGTTACTTTCCCACAAAATGGCCATATGGCCATCCAAAATTAAAAGACACAAGTGATACACACATTAAGTAACAAACAACAACATAAATAAATCAGTGGTCAAGATTTCCACTGGGGGCTTAAATCGATTTTACGTGGCCACAATCCTCGCCCTTACTTCTGTCGCGATTTAGACAAATAACAAGTGCTTCAGCTGAAGTGCACGACCCGCCGGATGCTTTTAGCTTTATGAGTGTTACCATATATTGGTATGGCGGTCATTTTGGTCATGTGACCTGGACCTAAAACGGTTCCCCCAATAAATGCGCCTTATCGTGAGGAGCAAAAATATATCTTATACTTTAGTACTTTATTCTGAATCGTTTGCAGGATAAAATGCATTCTCACTTTTCCAATACAAAAGCATATGTGTCAAAGTTTGACCTAGGCACAAATAAGGTCAAGGTCAACCCAGGGTCACCATTTTAGCAATTTATGATGGGCCTACGTCCCAGATGCTATTTATCAAGTTTCGTGGAAATCTGCCCAGTGGTTCTGGAGAAGACTATTTTTGAAGGGTTTTTACCATATATGTCTTTGCGGCCATTTTGGTCATGTGACCTGGACCCCATGAGCAAATTTTGATTTCCCCTATCCCATAGAGGCTCCATATGAAATTTGACTTGAATCAGCCCAACGGTTTCCGAGGAGAAGCAGTTCGAAAATTTTCACATTTTTCGCCTCGGCGAGGCTATACTAAATGGAATGTAATATTTCGCAAGTTAATTGGTTAGATCTCTTTGATATCTAACAGTATGCCAAAAATAGTTTAAATATTCCAAGCGGTTGAGTCACTATCACCAATTTTCAAAAACGGGTTCCGGACGGACAGACAGACAGACAGACCATATATGGCTTGGCGGCCATTTTGGTCATGTGACCTGGACCCCATGAGCAAATTTGGGTTTCCCCCATCCCATAGAGGCTACATATGAAATTTGACTTCAATCGGCCCAACGGTTTCCGAGGAGAAGCAGTTCGAAATTTTTCACATTTTTCGCCTCGGCGAGGCTATACTAAATGGAATGTAATATTTCGCAAGTTCATTGGTTAGATCTCATCAATATCTATCAGTATGCCAAAAATTGTTTAAATATTCCAAGCGGTTAAGTCACTATCACCAATTTTCACAAACGGGTTACGGACGGACAGACAGACTGACAGACGGACAGAATGACAGACTGACAGAATGACAGAATGACAGAATGACACGGTGATTTTAGGGCACTCTTAGAAATCAAACGACTTCAGTTGGTTGCTTTTTCTGCGGGTCGTGCAATTTGTTCAGTGTTTCAAAGACACCACAGCATTGTATATAGCTTGCACTGTTACAATAGCAATATTGACATCAGCGTATCATGGCTGTGGTTGGCCCGGTGAGTTTGGTATTGCTACTTAGACATGATCTACCCATTTTCCTTTCTTTCTGTGAATATTTGACATTCAGTGACATTTTTACAGGTAAAAAGAGCATGTCACTACATGAATATCTCTTGTAAAATATAGCTTATATCGCTTGTAAGCATGTAAATGAAATACTATAGTCTTTCAAAACGCAGTGAGACGTGACTGCACTTTTAATTTTGGACTCGTCCGTGTTTTAGGTAAGTCGCCTGTTGTGGATATTCTTACACTGGGCGATAGTTACCGTCATATTCTTAATCTGGGGCGTCGTGTAACCAGATTGACGACCAGTCGTGACACTTTAGTAACACGTCTTCTGTCTTGGAGATCTAGGGTTCGAATCTTGGGCAGATGTTTTTTTTTTTTTTTTTTTATTTAATTTTTATTGTTTATTTTTACTTTTCTTTAACATTTTTTTTTCGAACCTATAAAATTGGAGCACATGAGATGTTTGTTTGTTTGTTTGTTTGATTGATTTGAGGTTTATTGTTCCCGTCAAGTTTGGAGAAGTTGCTTCCAGTTTTGTGGGGTTTTTACCCGACACCGAGATGAAACGACATCTCAAGCTCTGCCACCCAATAAAACTAGAACTGTCAGAGGATCTGACTATAGCCCCGCTATAGCCCTGTCAGAGGAGAAAGACCCATGAATTAAAGGTAAAGACTTGTGAGAGGGTTAAATCCCTAACAAGGTACCTACGCCTTATAGACTTTTCGCGTTATTAGATCTGAAAAACAGTCTAAGTTAAAAGATAGGTTTTGGATAATGAAAAAAAGCACATGCACATCTTCAGACCTATATAAAAACACCTGTTAAATTTCAAAAGGATTGACTAGAACTGTAAGAGGAGTTGCGATCACAAGGTAGCAACTCCCTATACATTTTAACATTAGTAGATCTCAAAAATTGTCTAAGTTAAAAAAGGTGAAATAAGTGAAAAAAATTATTTAAGGATAATGAAAAAAGAATATGCACATCTTCAGACCTATATGAAAACACCTGTAAAGTTTCAAAAGGATTGACCTAGAACTGTAAGAGAAGTTGCGGTAACAAGGTAGCTACTCCCTATACATTTTAACATTAGTACATCTCAAAAATTGTCTAAGTTAAAAAAGGTGAAATAAGTGAAAAAAATTATTTAAGGATAATGAAAAAAGAATATGCGTATCTTCAGACCTATATGAAAACACCTGTAAAGTTTCAAAAGGATTGACCTAGAACTGTAAGAGGAGTTGCGGTAACAAGGTAGCAACTCCCTATACATTTTAACATTAGTAGATCTCAAAAATAGTCTAAGTTAAAAAAGGTGAAATAAGTGAAAAAAATTATTTAAGGATAATGAAAAAAGAATATGCACATCTTCAGACCTATATGAAAAAACCTGTAAAGTTTCAAAAGGATTGACCTAGAACTGTAAGAGGAGTTGCGGTAACAAGGTACCCACTATCAAATATTACAGACAGACAGACAGAAAGACAGACAGACAGACGGAATTCCGGACAAATTACAGACAGACGGAATTCCGGACAAGCCAAATCCAATATAGCCCCCACTTTTTCAAAGCGGGGCTATAATAAAACGGGTTATATAAGTATGGACGGTCCAACCCGCACCACTTTGCCTGGGCAGGTTCGGACTTACTAAGCGGTTTACCATTGCTCATGTGTCGTCAGTTTCAGATCCGCTTTGAAGCATCGTGCAGCTCGATCTATTTCTCCAATCCCCGATGGGCGGGGCCATCACATAAGATGTATATTCATTTTATTGAAAAGATGGAAAGAGCACAAGCGAATCGTTGCAGCTCGGATTCCAGAAGTATTATCAAAAATGTTATTATGATTGTTCATAGCCGTCAGTGAAGGCAAATGCGCTATTGAAATGAATCTGAAATTTGAATTGGGCTTTTACGGCCCAGGCAACACTATTTATGTCATTTTTGAACCGGTCAGTTTACTAATCCACACATATCCTTGGCAAGCTTATACGTAAGCGGTTAACCAGTACAATGCACATTCTTTCCCCAGAAACTAACAACTGCCCTTCTTGAATTAGCAGAAAGGAGGGAATGGCCATGGAAAAGATTTCATGATCAATCTCCATGAATAATGTTGCCGACCCCGACAGGTATCGAGCCCGCGTCCTATTGACCACCAATCAGACGCGCATCCGACTGAACTACCGAGGCCGGCATCCAACATAAAGATATAATTGTTGAAGATAAAACAAACGAACAAAATATAAATAATGTAAACATAAAAAAATAAGGAATAACTTTAAAAAAAAAAGATAAAATAAAAATGAAAAATCAAATATAAAGAAAATGTGCCACTGGGACTCGAACACTCGTCTAAAAGATTTTTAATGTGACTCCAGTACATCGCATCAACCACTCGGCCATGACTTCTAGCTAGATAATATCAAAACATTGAGTTATGTCTTTAAAATCACGAGACAAAAAGTATCCGAAACCTGCTTTCCCTAAAAAATGGAATCGACTCGTCTCGCTTAAACTTTGAACTCTCAAAGGTCGTTGATAAACTATACTATATCACTTAACTTCACTTCACTTCACCTCATTTCATTTTCTTACTGTTATTATTTGATTCACTTAAATCTTTTCGAAATACTTGTAACATATGCACACCAAAAAGCCAAAGCGCTACACCACATTATATTACTTCATATCACATTAAGGCCTACTTGAGCAATGCTTTTGTCTTTCTTTGAAGCGATGTCTTTTAGTACGGGCTAGGGTCTCCTTCTTCTCGCCTGGGAAAATTAGAAAAGTTCATTTGAATCAAATTATTAGAAAAACGTCCTAATTTTTAAGAGTAAAACAACATTGGTTCGAACCCCGATAACTCAGTTACCACGACTCATTCTTGACTTTTCTTTACTTAGCTTCTGATAAGCAATAATTAGGGGTAATTTTGGAAGATATGGTATCATGAAAATGATATGCTGTGTGTACTCATTAGACTCGTCTCAATGAGTTGTTCAAAGCCTCGTTAGCTTAACAATCTCGTTAGTGGTCATACTGTTAACTGTTCTAGCAAGTTTAATATCTGAAATTATGGTCATTGCGTATTAGTGTTGCCGAATGATGCCGTACAGTGATCCCGAGGGACGGATTTTTCTATCCAACCCTCATATCCATATAGGATACTTTTTCATGCAAATCTTCCATTGCTTAGCGTGGATTTTTAATTCTGCAGTCACTTCAGATACCGACGTCCGCCATATTGTGATGACACTACATGAATGTTTAGGGACGTCACGTACCGTGCTGTGTCGTCAACCTTAACGACGGCGCATATGAACTCGTTTTTAACCACTGCACTTATCAAATACGCTAGAATATTCGATTTTGGGTAAGAACATCAGGGTTAGAGCAGAATTTTATCCCAAGCTAAAACTATGGATTCGCTTATCTGATGTGCAAGATAAAAAGTTCTTACCAGGGCCTTGAAGGTGAACCAAGAGGCGCATATGCTGTAACAAGCATTCCTCTTTCTTTACAGAAATCCACAAGCCGCTTATTAGAGAAGTACGGTGATATTTCTATCTGGAAAAGCACAGTATAAATTTATAAAGAGCAAATATAGAACCATAAGCAGATATAAGACAGCATGCCTACATATGCAATGGAAAGTAAATCTGATTTATTCTGCAACAAGAGGGCGAGGCAAAACGCCGCCGCTTTATGACGTCACTCGCAGATTAATTCGACGTTAGAAGGTGAAACATCATTTTTAGGATCGAAAGTGTTTCAAAAGGACTTGAAGACACACGTTTTTCTCTGTATAAAAGGGATGGGCTATTTAATCGTCTCCAATAAACAATTCCTTCAGACCATAGTGCACATGAAAGGCTTATCTTATATATTAAGTGTATGAGCAGAGACTCTATGAGAGATATGTTTTAAAGGGATTCTATAGGGGGGACCTATGTGATGGTATATTTATTTTACTGGGATTGTTTCCACAAAATGTTGTTTTAAATTACTTCTTTTTTATTAAAAAAAAATGGATAAGGAAAACACTGATATCCATTGTTTCATTAACTCAAAAGTGAAAAGAAGTAAGCAAACATGGTAAAGGTATATGAACTGATTAATTAAAGATTTAATCAATCAATAACATTTATTTATTTATTTTGTGAACGAATATGATCATATATAAATAATATAAGCATTTTATAGTTTCTGTCAAGATGGAACTATAAATTATTTCTTGTTTTAGACACACTCATATCAGAAAATAGGACCCCTTGAACCCGACATTTCTATATGGTAAAACTGGGGTATAGAGAGGTATTCATTATTTTTCTCATTTCTACTTAAAAGCATATATTATGGGTCCTCTGCGAGGCGGTTCTAAAGAGTAGTCACAATGTTAAAATATGTTGCACAGTAAAATTGGGGTTTAGAGGGTTATATATTATTTTGCTTATTTCTACTCAAAATCATATATTGTGGGTGCTCGTTAGAAAAAAAATCGCGGAGACAGTTTTAAAGAGTAATCACAATGTAAAAAACATAGTGTACAGTACACATGGGGTTTAAAGGGGTGTACATTGTTTTTATTTTTCTACTAAAAATATACTTTTGGCCTATTAGAACCGCCTCACCAAGGCAGATTTTACGAGTACCCACAATATATGGTTTGAGCCGAAATATTTCTCATTTTCGGTGATAGAATTTAACCAATGTATTTGAATAGGCATTTTTTGTAATGATATACCGTAGACTAAAAATAGAAACAGAATAAAAATGTGGATGTTTCTTCCAATTATATCAAACCCTGGACGTAGTTATCAAAAACGTAAATGAATAGATGTGACTTGTCAAACTTATATCCCTAGGTAATTGATTACCCTGCCTTCGTCCCCTACCTGTATGACAGCCAGAATACCGCAGGTGTAGCTTATCTCAAAACTGCGTTCTTTAATAAACGGTCATTAGGGTGTTATGCAATGTGTCTTTAAATGCATTGTGTTACAGTCAAAAATTTTGGCGGGATTTCTTTAAAATGGCTAATGGGTGGGAGAATTTTATGTAAACCACAAGTTATTGCAATTTCAGTGTGTTGTAATTAAAATATATAGTGAGTGAATTGTTGAGTTATAAAAATTGTAAGTACTAGACAAATCGCTGGGGCTACGATTTGAATCGAATTGTATGCTAATTTTTGGTAAAATGTGTAGTTACGGACCGACGCCAGACTGATATGTTTCATCACCATCGAATGACCCCGAAAAACGCATTTCCTCGCCGTGCAGTCAAATAAATACCGTTGGCTTCTTACTTTGACAAAATACCTGAATAGTTGAAGGCCTTATCGTACAGCCGTCGAGAATCCGTTGTACCTGCTTACTGTTAAAGTTTGATATGCCGATGTTCTTTGCTAGACCTGCTCGGTGACAGTCCTCTACCGCCTGAAATACAAAATACAGTCGAACTGCAATGGCTCGAACACCTTTGGGACCTCGAAAATCTGTTCGAGACTGGGGTAGTTTTGTTTGTTTGTTTGTTTGATTTGAGGTTTAACGTCCCCGTCAACACTGTAAAGGTCATTTTGGAGACGTTGCTTCCAATTTTGTGGGACTTGTACCTGACATTGAGATGAAATGACATCTCAAGCCCTGTCGCCCAATGAAACCAAGAGGGTTTATTAGCATGGACGGTCCGCCTCGCATCGCGGTTCCTGGACAAGCTTAGATCCTCTAAGCGGTTTACCAGTACTAGTGTGCGGGCCGGATTCAGCTCTGCGTGGAAGCATCATGCAGCCCATATATTTTTTCAAGCCCCTATGGGCGGGGGCTGGACTGGGGTTACGAGCCACTGAGGTTACTATCAGGAGGCATAACTAGATACTTTTAGACATCTTTTCGATGTTCTATAATGAAAATGTATGATGTGTGTACTCATTAGAATCGCCTCATCGAGGCATACATTTGCAAGATAAAAGACTAAAATCTCCTTAATTGTCCCCCACTATTTCTTATGTAGAGGATTTCGCTAGGGCCTCAAGAATGGGTTCGACGCATCCATGGTAAACGAGCCATCGGTGTTCGAGCCATCGAAGTTCTACTGTACACAAACTACAGCCAAACTTCGATAGCTCGAATATGTCAACCATAGTATTTTAGCTCACCAGAGCCGAAGGCTCCGGGGGAGCTTATAGGATAGCCAGTTGTCTGTCGTCGTCTGCGGCGTCTGCGTCTGCATCTGCGTCGGCGTCAACACTTTAAAACGACATATCCTCTGAAGCCACTGGGCTGATTGGGCCCAAATTTTATCTGTAGCAGTCTTGGGCTGGGGGATTGAAGGTTTGTGTGTTTTTGAAAATCGGCTTATTAGTTTGGTTGCAATGGCAACTTAGAGTTTCCATAGACTCATAATGGGGAAAACTGAAAAATGGCATTTACTGCCAAGCCTCTGCAGATATTTCATCTCCTCAGAAACCGTAAGCTCTAGGAGGTGGAGACTATGAAAATATTCACCATATTTGCCTTTACAGGTTTTGTGTTTTTTATGTGTGTGTGTGTGTGTGTATAACATAGTCATGTTATGCACATGATATTTTGCATAGGCATGTTATCATGTGTATGACTGAAATGTTGTCGAAGGTGTGTAAGAGTGTTGATATGACTGAATGAGTGTTGAAAAGGCAGTAAGCTTCTGTCTCATTACTATTATGAAAATATTAAGCTTCAATTCTTATTAGAAAACTGCTTCATTTTAAAACCCTGAAACATCAATTATATAACTTTGTATAAAATGCAGAGATGCACCTGAATTGCACATACATGTACCTGGCAGCCATTCAAATCATAACTTGATTATGAGCCAGCTTAATTTTGTAATATCATATGACAATGACATTTCCATTTAAAGGTTATTTAAGCAGGTGTCCATGTGAAGTACTTTAGAAACCTGATGAAACTGCATTTTAAAGATCATATTAATAGTGCAGTCATCAAAATCATGACAGATAGCTTATAGTTAGAAGAGATTTTGGCAAGTGTTGCGATAACAAGCATGATGCAATGAGAGAGGGATATTGCGTGAGATTTTTGTAGTGATTATAAATACTGGGGTTTTCTGACCAAGACTTCAGATGTCTACTTGATCAGCTTGCAGACCATTAGTCTGGTTTAGGAGTTGTGCACTCGTATGAGGTGCCTGCCTAATAAAGCTGCTGAAACTCTCAATATGACTTTGGTTATATTTTATAATTAAGAAACACTATACGATCACAGTCAAAGGTGTATAGCTACGCTATATGTGTGTGAATTCGGGTTAACTTCGCTTTCAACAATTTTTCAGTCATATCACGACGGAGTCTGGTTGCGACAGGGAGCTCAATGCTCACGTTTATAGTGCTGCCTCACTGAAGTATCATGTCCCAGACACATTACATGATACCACACCCAGTCACATTATCCTGACACTGGATCGACCAGTCCTAGCTCTTCCCCGTAAACCTGAGTGCCAAGCGAGGAGCAGCTAGTACCATTTTTAACGACTTTGGTATGTCGCGGCCCGGGATCGAACCCCAGACCTCCCGTTCCCCGGAGCGGACACTCTACCAACTGAGCTATCGGGGCCGGTGTGTGTTTTTTTTATGAAATTTGGCCTTTTAGTTTTTTTTGCTATGGCAACTTAAAGAGTTTCCATTGACTTATAATGGGGAAAACTGAAAAATGGCATTTACTGCCAAGTCATTGTAGATATTTTGACAAAACTTACATAGAAATGTTCCTTGAGTAAATTTCTCTTAGCCCTATGCTTTTTTTGCCAACCTGGGGGTCCCCTAGGTTGTGCCGGGGCCATGCCCCGCCCCCTCCACTTCATAAAATGCCTTATTTCTCAGAAACCTTACAGATCCCCACCCCTAAAGCATATATATTCTTTTTCCTTATGATAAGATGCATTAAGTGACACCAATCTGGAGAACCCCCGGGATATGCAGGGGACATGCCCCGACCCCTCCACTTCATAAAAGGCCATTTATCTCAGAAACCATTCAGATCCCCACCCCTAAACCATATATATTCTTGTTCCTTATGATAAGACACATTAAGTGACACAAACCTGTGGGTCCCCCGGGATGTGCCGGGGTCATGCCTCACCCTCTCCACTTCATTAAATGCCATTTATCTCAGAAACCATTGAGATCCCCACCCGTAAATCATATATATTCTCATTCCTTATGATAAGTTACATTCAGTGACACCAACTTGGGGGTCCCCCGGGATGTGCCGGGACCATGCCAACCCCCTCCACTTCATAAAAGGCCAAATATTCCAGAAACCTTACAGATCCCCACCCCTAAACCATATATATTCATGTTCCTTATGATAAGACAGATTCAGTGACACCAACCTAGGGGTCACCAAGGGCATACCCGGGCCATGCTCCACCCCTTGACTTCACAAAAGACCATATATATGAGAAACTGTTCAGAGCCCCAACCCTAAATAATATATATTCTTGTTCCTTGTGATAAGACGCAATCAGTGACACCAGCATGGGGGGTCCCCAAGGGTGCCACGGGCCATACCCCGCCCCTTTACTTTATTAAAATCCATATATCTCAGAAACTGTTCAGATCCCCACCCCTTAACCATATATATTCTTGTTCCTTATGATAAGACTCCACTTCATAATAGGCCATATATATCAGAAACCATTCAATTCCCCATCCTATAATCACATATATTCTTGTTCATTGTTAATAGACACATTCAACCAACCCCGTCTTGGGGGGTCCGCAGGGGCCATTTCTCATCCTGCCACTTCATAAAACGGCCTCATATCTCAGAAACCATTCAGATCCCCACCGCTTAACCATATATACTCTTGGTCCTTATGATAAGACATACTCAGTGGCAACAATCTTGGGCTTTTCTGGGATCAGCCATGCCCGAATCCCTCCATTGCTTATCTCAGGAACCATACATATCCCCACTGCTAAACCATATACGTCTCTGTTTCTTTTGATAAGATGCATTTACTGACACCAACCAGGGCTCCATTGGGTCCATGCCCACCCTCTTTACTTTATAAAACACCTAATATTTCAGATACAGTCCACATGGGTGCTCATTTGGGTATGGGGTTTGTTTGGGAGACTTTATAATTGGTATATTAAAATCATAACAAGTTATCACACATGTCTGCCATTGGGCAGTGTCCACCTGAGCTCTAGTTTATGAAATTTAGCTCTTTGGTTTGTTTTCTATGCCAAGTTCAGAGTTTCCATTGACTTATAGTGGGGAAAATTGCAAAATGACATTAATGTCTTTCAAGATATTTTGCCACACTTTCATAGAAATGTTCCTTTAATAATGTTCCTTTTGGCCTATTTGTTGCCACAGATGGGAAATTGTCAATTGTCATCTGTTGTCAGGCAACAACACATTCAAGCGACATCAAAATCTGAAGCCACTAGGCTGATTGGATCCAAATTTTATCTGTAGCATCCTTGGGCACAGGGCTTCCATGGTTAATTATAATACATTGCTGCCAGTGGACAGTGGCTCCCTGAGCTCTGGTGAGCATTGTGGCCCATTGGCCTCTTGTTTCAGATAGGGTTAGTTCGCATTAGTGAAGGTTTAAATTAGTGCGAGGCCATGATATCAGGAAAACACCCCTATATAATTCTGACCCCTTGAACCCCACTTTTATGTAGTAAAACTGGGGTTTACAGGGGTAAACCTTATTTTTCCTATTTCTGCTCTAAAATATAGATTGTGGGTACTCGTTAGAACCGCCTCATTTTGAGCAAGAATAAGAAAAATATCACAATTATTTCGTCTCAACATTTTCATTTTAATGGTAAAATTTACAATGTATTTGTATGGGCATATTTTCGTAATGAGCCGCGATAAGGATGACTGTATCAAATTTTTCGATCACCTTTTAAATAAGTGGTTGTTGTGTGTACTCAATAGAGTTATGGCCCGGCAAAAGCGTGTACACTCCATAAATTTCAGCTCTGTGCTGTACGCCTTGCCTCCAAAGGATCACCCTTTCTCAGAACATTCGAAGTAGCCGTGGTAAACGAAAAATCCGTATTTGAGCTTTCGAAAATTCACATTTTGACCTATGCAACGATATGAACATACCCTGGTCATTTCGTATTGTTTGCTTTTTATCCATAAGGTGTTTATACAGTTGAATAAATGCACTGGTTGAATACGACATCATGTGCGCCGTCGTTAAGGCTGACGTCACAACACATTACGTGACGTCACTAAACATTTCTGTAGTGTTATCACAATATGGCGGACGTCGATACCCGAAGTGACTGCAGCATAGAAAATCCGCGCTAAGAAAAGGAAGGTATACAGAAAAAGAACCCTATATAGATGCGAGGGTGGATAGAAAAATCTGTCCCTCTGGATCACTGCCGGACAGTGACTCTCGGAACGGATTTTTCTTTCCACCCCTCACACCCATATAAGATTCTTATAATACTCCCAGTTAAGGAGGCACTGATGCGGCGATTCTAATGGGTGCACAAAACATATCTTTATTTTATAGAACATCGAAAATATTTGTTTGTTTGATTTGAGGTTTAACGTCCCCGTCAACACTGCAAAGGTCATTTTGGAGACGCTACTTCCAATTTTGTGGGACTTTTACCCGACATTGAGATGGCATGACATCTCAAGCCCTGCTACAGGGTTTATAAGCATGGACGGGCCTACTCGCACCGCTTTGCCTGGGCACAATAGAACGTCAATGGCTCGAACTCCAATGGCATGATTACGGATGAATCGAACCAACTCGTTCCTTGAGTCCGCAGGGAATTCCTTCCAATACGAAATAGACATAATTTAGGGAGATTTGCTTCTTTTACTTGCAAATATATGCTGTGTGTTATCATTAGAAACGAATCTATGAGGCGATTCTAATGAGTACACAAGACATACATTTATAATAGAGAACACCGAAAATATATCCCGCAACTATCTCCTGGAATAACACTATTACCAAAATAGAAGTGAAGGAAATGATCAGGAATCGATACAATTAACCAACAACTCCCAGCAGTGACGCCAAAGGGAAAGAAACACAAACATGAAATAACTAGACCCTAATGGAAACATCAATAGCGGGAAGCCAAAAACAAGTTATGGCCAACTGGCTATCCAAAACAAAATAATCCTGCGTGGCTCGAACTTCCGCTGTCTCGAACAAATTTTCATGGTCCCAAAGGGGTTCGAGCCATCTAAGGTCGACATCTAAATCATTCCCATCATGCCTTCTGGCCTGGCGCCATCATTAACTCCTAGTGGCTAGAACAACCCTAGTCTCAAACATAGTTTCATGGTCACAAAAGTGTTCCGTTATTACGAAGTAAATATTGTATATTTTACAGCCGAAAATATGAACATTTTCAGATGAAACATTGTGATATTTTTCCTATTTCTGCTCAAAATTTAGATTGTGGGCACTTGTCAGAACCGCTTCATCGAACTAATACACACAATCTATATTTTAGAGTAGAAATAAGAAAAATAAGGTTTACCCTTGTAAAGCCCAGTTTAACTATATTAAAGTGGGAGCTCTGCTTGGGCCCAGCGGAGTCTAAATTTTGTTTTTTTTTTTGCTTCAGCATTCCAGTGGTTTCTTGCTGTCGAGTCATCACCGTTGTTTCATCTGTGGTTGATTGGTTTTTGTGTTCACGGAAATTTTGTGCTGATGAGTTAGGAGGCCTTCATGCGGGCTGAACAAATTATTTGTCTAAATCGCGACAGAAGTAAGGGCGAGAATTGAGGCCACGTAAAATCGATCTATGTACCCCAGCAAGGCGTTTCTTCTTTCTTGGTTTATTTTTGTTATGGCTTGTCTTTAAGTGTGTGTATCGCCTATGTTATTTTGCTTTGGATAGCCTA
This sequence comes from Lucinisca nassula, assembly GCA_963580285.1. Taxonomy (NCBI): domain Eukaryota; kingdom Metazoa; phylum Mollusca; class Bivalvia; order Lucinida; family Lucinidae; genus Lucinisca; species Lucinisca nassula. The sequence goes on from OY757021.1 coordinate 5,362,790, forward strand.
TTGGCCATTTTGTGGGAAAGTAACTGTCCTTTTGGCTTCCCGCTAGTGATGTTTCCATTAGGGTCTAGTTGTTTCATGTTTGTGTTTCTTTCCCTTGGTGTCTCTGATGGGAGCTGTGGGTTAATTGTATCAATTCCTGATCATTTCCTTCACTTCTATTTTTCAAAGGGATCAAAATTATTATATAGGCATGTTTTCGTGATAGAGTCATTACAATTCGACAGAGTTTTGATCTAAGTTACTGTCTGGAACATGAGCGCAGTTTAAGTATGATTTTCAGCTGCAACGGCTGTCGATATATACGTTCCGCTGTAGGTGCTGGCCTTATCGGTCTTGGCTTTTTCTCGAAGTTTAGCAACGGGAAACGCGGTTTGTAGTTGGACTGGTAGCTGCGTTCCTTAACTTCGTCGCTTCAAAGGGCGAAGAGGTTAGCAATGCAGTTTGCATATTGTTTCTGATGCACTGTCCTTTTTATTATAAATTATTAGTATCAGTAGTTATTAGTATCTTAGTTGAGAAAATATTAACACGTGTTACTTACCCTATACGTTTCCACAAGATATTCTGATGCAAAAAAGTATTTTTCCATCTTTGTCCTTTGGATAAACTGTATGAAAATCACCTGACTGGATAAACAAAATGAATAGAATAATAGCAGTTCAAACTTGCAGAATATGCATGTGAAGTATTTCATCACGAAAATACGCCTATATAATTTTTACCCCCTTGAGCCCCACTGTTATACAGTATAACTAGGGTTTGTAGGGGTAAAGTAGAAGTAAAACAAAGATCAGGAATCGATACAATTAACTTACTCCACCCATCAAATACACCAAAGTAGAAGTAAAACAAAGATAAGGAATTGATACAATTAACTTACTCCACCCATAAAAGACACCAAAGGGAAAGAAATACAAACATTAAGCGACCAGACCATAATGGAAACCTAAACAAAGGAAGGCCATAAGGACAGTTACTTTCCCACAAAATGGCCATATGGCCATCCAAAATTAAAAGACACAAGTGATACGCACAGTAAGTAACAAACAACAACATAAATAAATCGCCACAGAAGAGCCGCCTTGGAACGGTCAGTGGAAGATTTCCACTGGGGGGCTTAAATCGATTTTACGTGGCCACAATCCTCGCCCTTACTTCCGTCGCGATTTAGACAAATAATTTGTTCAGTCCGCATGAAGGCCTCCTAACTCATCAGTGCAACATCTCCGTGAACACAAAAATCAAAGAACCACAGAGGTGAGACAACGGTGAGGACTCGACAGCAAGAAACCACTGAAATGCTCGAGCAAAAGAAAACCAACAGTTAGACTCCGATGAGCCCAACCAGAGACAGAGCATCCGGCACCAACCAACATTATCTCTCTAATTTTCAATAAGCCTTTACGTTGGAGCCGTCATAGAATCTGAGGCCTGACCCACCGGCGTGCAATTAAAGAGGGAAGCAAAGTTGCCAACCGTGATTGGGTTAACTACCATGCATGCAGTCTGTCGTATAATATCCATGTTGTACCCAATCTTTTTATATCGAAGAATGATTTTACGAAATTGGGTGTTGAAGTCATTGCGGTTATATATTTTTCTGAATTTATATACTAAGTCACCATAAAATTCGGGTTCCGATAGACCTTGTTGCAGAAGAGATTTAAGTCCAATATTGAATTTTGAAATTAAATCAGAATGGCGTCTATAAAATTTTGAAAAGGCTTTGCGTAGTTTATGGTACCGATAACCCTGATTAAGGAGTTTAGCCGTTAATAATTTATTACGAGTGTTGAAGTCAGTTACATGACTACACACTCTAGCAAATCGAATTAATTGCGAAATATAAACGCCATAGGATGGCGCACGAGGAACATCACCATCCGAAAAAGGAAAATTTACAATCTCAAAATCAAAGTCATCGCGTTTATCATAAATTGTGCACGAATTAAACCCATCTACAATAGATAGATGTAAATCCAAAAACGGGGGCTCGGTATCAGAAGAATTTGCTTTATTTAATTGAAGTTCTGGGGGGTAAATCTGACTGTGATCAAACCATCGAAATAGGTATTATCAATGTTTAATAAATCATCTAAATATCTAGAAGTGGAGCTAAAAGCTTCAATAATTTCAGATTGGTTATCAATGGAAAGCGACAACATGAAAAGTAGAAGTAAAACAAAGATCAGGAATTGATACAATTAACTTACTCCGCCCATAAAAGACACCAAAGGGAAAGAAATACAAACATTAAGCGACCAGACCATAATGGTAACCTAAACAAAGGAAGGCCATAAGGACAGTTACTTTCCCACAAAATGGCCATATTAGGGAAGTTAGGGCGAGGATTGTGGCCACGTAAAATCGATTTAAGTCCCCAAGTGGAAATCTTTCTACTGACCGTTCCAAGGCGGTTCTTCTGTGGCGATTTATTTATGTTGCTGTTTGTTACTTACTGTGTGTATCACTTGTGTCTTTTAATTTTGGATGGTCATATGGCCATTTTGTGGGAAAGTAACTGTCCTTATGGCCTTCCTTTGTTTAGGTTTCCATTATGGTCTGGTCGCTTAATGTTTGTATTTCTTTCCCTTTGGTGTCTTTGGTGGGTGGAGTAAGTTAATTGTATCGATTCCTGATCTTTGTTTTACTTCTACTTTTCATTTTCTTCCAATTGTCACAAGCCGGTAGCTCCTTTGCAGTTTTATAGTTTCTTATATGTCATTTGTTTTTTGGTATTTTGCCATCTTTTCCCTTTGCAAACACTGTATTAAATTCATCCGACTGCAAAATGTATGCGTGAAATAATAGTAGATCAACAAAATGCAGAACTTGCACATGACTATGACGGTCAAATCAAAGAGAACATGTTGCATTTACATTGCAGTCGATCATCCCGAGACGCTCGTGTTTTCGTAAGTCATTTGGTTTAAGTATAGATGCATCTTTGACCTCCGGAGACAACTGTATAAAATCATCTGACTGCAAAATAAATAAGTCAAGCAAATACAGATCGAATTAAAGAACACGCATAACACGAATGTAAATTGCAGTGCTAACCATCTCATTGGTAGATTCAAATATTTGGGCTGTAGTATTTTATTATCTGTGATATTCGTCCAATGTCACTTTTCCATAACGTTTTCTGTTCCAAATGGTATTTTGCCGTCTTATCCTTTTGTAAAACGGTACGAAAATCTTCTGAAAGCAAAACGCATGAGTGAAAACAATAAAATATCAAAATGAAGAACATTGTTTGATTAGAACAATGATATATAAAAGAGCACAGTGAAATACAAACCTTCAGTGAGTAAGGCCAATTGACGAGATACATGTCAACATAATCCAGTTGTAACTTTGAAAGAGAACAGTGAAATACTAACCTTCAGTGAGTAAGGCCAATTGACGAGATACATGTCAACATAATCCAGTTGTAACTTTGAAAGAGAACGGTGAAATACAAACCTTCAGTGAGTAAGGCCAATGGACGAGATACATGTCAACATAATCCAGTTGTAACTTTGAAAGAGAACGGTGAAATACAAACCTTCAGTGAGTAAGGCCAGTGGACGAGGTACATGTCAGCACAATCTAGTTGTAATAAGAGAACAGTGAAATACAAACCTTCAGTGAGTGAGGCCAGTGAACGAGATACATGTCAACACAATCCAGTTGTAACTTTGAAAGAGAACGGTGAAATACAAACCTTCAGTGAGTAAGGCCAATGGACGAGATACATGTCAACATAATCCAGTTGTAACTTTGAAAGAGAACGGTGAAATACAAACCTTCAGTGAGTAAGGCCAGTGGACGAGGTACATGTCAGCACAATCTAGTTGTAATAAGAGAACAGTGAAATACAAACCTTCAGTGAGTGAGGCCAGTGAACGAGGTACATGTCAACACAATCCAGTTGTAACAAGAGAACAGTGAAATGCAAACCTTTAGTGAGTGAGGCCAGTGGACGAGGTACATGTCAACATAATCCAGATGTATCAAGAGAACAGTGAAATACAAACCTTTTGTGAGTGAGGCCAGTGGACGAGGTACATGTCAACATAATCCAGATGTATCAAGAGAACAGTGAAATACAAACCTTTAGTGAGTGAGGCCAGTGAACGAGGTACATGTCAACACAATCCAGTTGTATCAAGAGAACAGTGAAATGCAAACCTTTAGTGAGTGAGGCCAGTGGACGAGGTACATGTCAACATAATCCAGATGTATCAAGAGAACAGTGAAATACAAACCTTTAGTGAGTGAGGCCAGTGAACGAGGTACATGTCAACACAATCCAGTTGTAACAAGAGAACAGAGAAATGCAAACCTTTAGTGAGTGAGGCCAGTGGACGAGGTACATGTCAACATAATCCAGATGTATCAAGAGAACAGTTAAATACAAACCTTTTGTGAGTGAGGCCAGTGGACGTGGTACATGTCAACACAATCCAGTTGTATCAAGAGAACAGGTAAATACAAACCTTTAGTGTGTAAGGCCAATGGACGAGGTACATGTCAACACAATCCAGATGTATCAAGAGAACAGGTAAATGCAAACCTTTAGTGAGTGAGGCCAATGGACGAGGTACATGTCAACATAATCCAGTTGTATCAAGAGAACAGGTAAATGCAAACCTTTAGTGAGTGAGGCCAATGGACGAGGTACATGTCAACATAATCCAGTTGTATCAAGAGAACAGTGAAATGCAAACCTTTAGTGAGTGAGGCCAGTGGACAAGGTACATGTCAACATAATCCAGTTGTAACTTTGAAAGAGAGTCTTGAAGAGCTCTTTTCACTAGGGATGGTTTATGATGTGTAGACCATAGCTGTATATAAACATATACAATAACAAGCTAAATTTATTTAATACCTTTGAACAGTCAAAAATGGTTTTAATAGCTTTTTTGAACAGTCCCAACTGTGGTTACTCCCTATAGGATAATAAAAGTGAAGGCAATGATCAGGAATCGATAAAATTAACCCACACCACCCATCAGGGCCACAAAAAGGAAAGAAACACAAACATTAAATGACTAGATTTTAATGGAAAAGCCGAAAGGACAGTTACTTTCCCACAAAGTGGCCAATTGGCTATCCAAAAACAAAAAGATATAAGCGATACACACACTCAAAGACAAGCCATAACAAAAATAAACAACGACAGAAGAATCGCTTTGGAACAGCCAGTGAAAAAATCACTGGGTTAAATCGATTTTACGCGGACGCAATCCTCGCCCTTACGTCCGTCCCGATTCAGACAAATAATTTGTTCAGTCCGTATGAAAGCGGCCTAACTCATTAGTGCAACATCTCCGAAAACATAAAATTCAAACAATCACTAAGATGAACAACAATGGTGAGGACTCGACAGAAAGAAACTACTGAAATGCTGGAGCACCAACACCAACAGTTTGACTCCGATGGTCTGGACGAAAACCAGTGCATCAGGCACCAACCAACATTACATAAAGTTAAATTCTAATTCTCAGTAAGCCTTTACGCTGGAACCGTCAAAGAATCTGAGGCCTGACCCAACGACATGCAATTAAAAAGGGAAGCAAAGTTGTCAACCGTGATTGGGTTTACTACCATACATGCAGTCTGTCATATAACATTTACGTTGTACCCAATGTTTTATATCGAAGAATGAATTTACGAAATTCGGTACGGAAATCCCTGCAAGTATATATTTCTTTGAATTTATATACTATGTCTCCATATAATTTTGTACCTCTTTAAGGTTACAAACAAGACATACAGTGACAATCCTGTAGATATGGACGTTTGTTTCATTTGTTTGTGACGACTATTGTACTCATACACGATTGACACTGTATACATGTCTTGTATGTACAATAGAAGTGGAGGCAATGATCAGAAATCGATACAATTAACCCACAGCTCCCATCAGAGACACTAAAGGGAAAGAAATCACAAACACGAAACAACAGACCCCAATATAAACATCAATAGCGGAAACCTTAACATTTTATTTTAAAGACGAATCGGAATTTTAACGGGATCCTAATTTTGACCATTGCATTCACTTTTATTTTGGGCTACTCTTGCTTCCGCATTTCAGTTATTTCATGCTGTCGCGTTTTCATCGTTGTGTCATCTTTGCATTCGTTTGGTTTGCGTGGTTTCGGATATATTACTCGAATGAATAAGAAACTGATAAAATTAGCTGTGCAAACCACGAAGGACGCAGGTTTTGGCCACGTAAAAGCGATTTAAGCCTCACCCGCTCATCCCGACAATAAATATGTCTATACTGATGTCTACGACCCCCGCCCATCGGGGTTTGAAGAAATAAATGGGCTGCATGATGCTTCCACGCAGAGCAGAAACCGCCCCGCACACGAGTACTAGTAAACCGCTTATAGGATCTAAGCCTGCCCAGGCAAAGCGGTGCGAGTCGGACCGTTCAGGCTTATAAACCCTGTTGGTTTCATTTTGCGGCATGGCTTGAGATGTCATTTCATCTCAATGTCGGGTAAAAGTCCCATAAAATTGGAAGCAACGTCTCCAAAATGACCTTTACAGTGTTGACGGGGACGTTAAACCTCAAATCAAACAAACAAACAAAACTATTTTGATGTTTTCAAGTCGATGCTTCTGATGTCACTGTATGTATTGTATGATGTGATACATTTTGTTGGGAAATAGAAGTGGAGGCAATGATCGGGAATCGATACAATTAACCCACAGCTCCCATCAGAGACACCAAAGGGAATGAAATACAAACATGAAACAACAGACTCCAGTGGAAACTTCAACAGCGGAAAGCCAAATTCCCACAAAATGGCCAATAGGCTATCCAAAATAAAATAATATAAGCGACACAAACACCCAATGACAAACAATAACAAAAATAAACCACGAAAGAAGAACCGCCCTGGAAAGGTCAGCGCAAACGATTTCCACTGAAGGGCTAAAATCTATTTTACGCCTTTTTGGCCATTTTTGAGAAAGAAACAGCTCTTTTGGCCTTCATTTTGTAATGTAATTATAATGCCGTCGGTTTATGTGCATCCTTCTTTCCCGTTGGCTTCTTGGTTGTTTTAATTAGGGGATAACTGTATCCAAAATTGTTATTTGGGGCGGTAAATCGGAGGTTTTACGGTCGGAAATTCCGTTCTACAGCGACGCGTCAGCGGAGCCGTGAAACGTAATTTGCGATCGTAAAACTGGGAGTTTGCCAGAGGCAATGGCATATAGTTGTAACAAACGAATGAAACAAACGTCCATATCTACCGTTTGATTCCGCGGGACAGCTTGAGTGAAAGTCAAATGCGTCTTTGTTACAGTGTTGACAGAGATAAGTTACTACCCTATAAGCTTTGAATAAGCTACGTCGATAGATAGGTAAAAAGGTAGTAGCACTACCGACATCATTCATAAAGATGCGAAGCGATTTTCAGACGAACCCCGATGTTACGAGCAGGAAGAAATGTTTTGTAATACAGCCAGCTGTTCTGGTCATAGAAGGTCTTGCTCTGTCTCTGGTCGGGCTCATCGGCGTCTAACTGTTGGTTTTCATTTGCTCCAGCATTTCAGTGGATTCTTTCTGTCTAACCATCGCCGTTGTTTCATCTTTGTGTTTGTTTAATTTTTGTGTTCTCGAAGATGTTGCACTGATGAGTTAGGAGGCCTTTTTGCGGACTGAAAAAATTGTTTGTCTAAATCGGCGAGGATTGTGGCCGCGTAAAATCGGTAAAGTTGTCCCTTTGGATGGTAGGTATGAGATATTTGTAACGATTCCTGAAAATTTCCTTCACTTCTATTTTGAGCACTATAATAATGAACTGCAGAAAAATTGCCTTAGAGTGCAGGAAAAGAATATTTTTGGTCTCTGGTCCAGGATTCATTTTATTATCGCCAGCTTCCTCAAGTAAAATAGCCAAAATTGTATTTGATTCAAAATTATTGAAGTCGCTGAAGCATTTGCATCTGCTCACTTTCGGTATATACAGGCCAGTTCGCACTAATACGTGTTAATGTCTACTGGCATTCAGGAAATACAGTCTAAAAGTGCATAAAGAAATTTGTTAGACGCAAACGGACAATATTCCAATTACATCTAGTATTTACTAGAGAATTTATGTAGGATATATCGAGAAAAATAAAACTAACAGGTACAGTAAAGCTACTTTTAACACTCAATACGATAACACACCCGTACGACATAGTCTTGTTTTTCAAGTCTCTAAATTGGCTACTTTTCTGATGAAAAGTTCGTGATATTTTTCTTATATACTAGAAAAAACGCGCGCAAGCGCGGGTATACTTGATGCCAAGTTTATAGCAAACAATATTTTAGTGGTTTAAAGTTGAGAGGTAGTGATGACAGGATATTCATTTTGAAGTTTACGCACGGGGCATCAAGATAACACGCCTATATAATGAATACTCCTGCAAACCCCACTTTAAATAAGAACAAGAGTTGTCAGAAGACAACATAGCTCGCCTTTGGGGGCCTAAGTTGGCTGGGGGGCAAGTTATCTAAAACGATTTTTTTTTCTGTAACAGCCCAATAAACTGCAGCAATAGGTGGTACCGCTTAGAACCACTGAAGAAAAAATTTTGTTTAAAGTGTTTTTATTTGAAAAAAAAATAAAAAAAATAATTCCAGTTTTGCAGGTTTTGCCAAAAAAGCCATTTTCTTATGTAAAAGTGCTAAACAGACTGAAGCAAATGAAAGAGAACCAAAAAGTTCAGCCTGTAATGCAAAAGCCACAGTGACCCTGAGCTTAGGACCCTGAAGGTCGAACTTGCTTGAGATATTATCAAATGCAACATTTGTGTGACTTAAAAATACATAAATAAATGCGCTGACAAAGTTTTCTAATAATAGGCACAGTGACCTTGACCTTGATCCTGAAAGTCGAACTCGCTCAAGATATTATCATATGCAACATGTGTGTGTAGTTATATTAAAATCCATCAATAAATATAGGTGCTAGAGCAATGACAAAGTTTTTCTAAAAATAGCCACAGTGACCTTGAGCCCTGGAACCTGAAAGTCCAACTCACTTGAGATATCATCATACCCAACAAGTATGTGAAGTTATATTAAAAACCATCAATAAATGCAGGGGCTAGAGCAATGACAAAGTTTTTCTAAAAATAACCACAGTGACCTTGACCTTCAGCCCCGAACCCTGGAAGTCGAACTTGCTCGAGATATCATCATACCTAACATTTGTATGAAGTTATATTAAAATCCATCAATAAAGATAGGAACTAGAGCCATGACTAAGTTTTTCTAAAAATAGCCACAGTGACCTTGACCTTCAGCCCTGGACCCTGAAAGCCCAACACACTAGAGATATCATCATACCCAACACGTGTGTGAAGTTATAGTAAAATCCATCAATAAATGCAGGGGCTAGAGAAATGACAAAGTTTTTCTAAAAATAGCCACAGTGACCTTGACCTTCAGCCCCAGACCCTAAAAGTCGAACTTGCTCGAGATATCATCATACCCAACATTTGTATGAAGTTATATTGAAATCCATCAATAAATGTAGGCACTAGATCCATGACTAAGTTTTTCTAAAAATAGCCACAGTGGCATTGACCTTGAGCCCTGGACTCTGAAAGTCCAACTCGTTAGAGATATTATCATATCCAACATGTGTGTGAAGTTATATTAAAATCCATCAATAAATGCAGACATTAGAGCCATGACTAAGTTTTTCTAAAAATAGCCACAGTGACCTTGACCTTCAGCCCCGGATCCTGATCGAATTTGCTCGAGATATCATCATACCCAACATTTGTGTGAAGTTATATTAAAATCCATCAATAAATGTAGGCACTAGAGCCATGACAAAGTGTTTTCTAAAAATAGCCACAGTGACCTTGACCTTGATCCCCGAACCCTAAAAGTTGAACTCACTTGAGATATCATTATACCCAACCTTTGAGTGAAGTTATATTTAAATCCAGCAAAACATGTAAGCGCTAGAGCGATGACATGATTTGCTAAAAATAGCCACAGTGACCTTGACCTTGAGCCCCAGTCTTTGGCCTTGAGCCCCGGACCCTGAAAGTCGAACTCCCTGCTATTTTATAAGGAAATAAAAAAAATATCCTCCGCCGGGATTTGAACCCACAACCCTTTGATTCAGAGTCCTGAGCTCTATCCACTACACTGAACAATTGTTAATTATATATTCAAAATAAACTTGTAAAACATCACATATACAGTAGTCGGAGGATAAGTTGAAAGTGACGTTTAAGACTATACCGCCATCGATAGGTAAGACAGGGTTTTACCGTTATTATCGATAAAATCTAGTAACCGTCCGATAAAGTGAGAAGAATTTAGATCATATACAGCCCAAGTTGAAATGGCTGAAGAGGTTAGTGTTGGTGTTGTTTAAAATCCGAGAAGATGACTATTCGTGGTTCGATTGCCACCCCCACGTCAACATTTTTTTATTGTGAATAGAGGTCTCCCTTTTCTTTGATGTTCTTTTAAATTGAAATTTAAAATTTTTGACATGCATTTTTGTAGGCCACTGCTTTTATTATATTTTTATGTAATATAGTGTTTTTTATGATTTTATAATGATGAGGCAGGTTCGATTCCTGCCTCTTTCGTGGAGATTGATCTTGAAATCTTTTCTCCGGTCATTCTCCCCTTCCACTGATTTGAGAAGGTAAGTTGCCAGTTTCTGTACAGGTAAACCGCTTACGTATAAATTGACCGGCTCAAAATGACCTAAATATCGTTGACTGGGCCGTTAAACTCCAATACAAACAAACAGATTACAAAATATACATTCAGCACGTAAACAGACATCCCATCTGTTTTCACAAGTTTAACATTCTTCTGCAGATTCTGTGTCCGAATAATAGGAGACTCGGTTGCCGTGTCCGTATCTTCGTCACTGGAGGTCACCTCGATTATAATCTTCTCTACCTCCTCTTCAACTGCTATGTCTGCTTTCCAGTATACCTTCTCAATATCTTCTACATGTTTGCAACACGAGAGCCACTCATCTTCCGTCACTGCTTACGCGAGCTTCATCACGTCAGCCATCTTGAAGGTTAGGTTATGCCTGACGATGTAATCTTTCATCATTGCCCAGATCAGTTCATTGGCGTTTAGGTCTGCATGGGAGGCAGGGAGTCTCAGGCAGTCATGTGCATGTTCCTTTAATAGATTGTCTAGTACGAATGATGGGGCGGGTTTCTGCCGTTTGCATATCTGGAGCAGCTCTGCCTTTAACATTGTAGAATTAAAGTGCATCTTGTGTCGATTCATCCAGGCCTGAATGTCTGCCTTTCTGGAAGCCTGTGTAGGGCACTTGTCTACATGAAGGTTGTGGTACGGTGCATTATCAATGATGATAACCGACTCTGCTGGCAAATGCGGAATAAGCTTGTTTTTTTACCCATTTGAAGAAGCCTGAATGTCTGCCTTTCTGGAAGCCTGTGTAGGGCACTTGTCTACATGAAGGTTGTGGTACGGTGCATTATCAATGATGATAACCGACTCTGCTGGCAAATGCGGAATAAGCTTGTTTTTTTACCCATTTGAAGAAGTTGTTCCCATTCATCTCGTCATGGTAGTCTCCAGTACATGTGTTCGCCTTCCAGATTTCTTCTGACCCTTGATAAATCCAACCCTTGAGCCAGAATGCAAAACTATCAATCTCCCTCCTCTAGAGAATGGAACATTCAGACTAATTTCTGAAGACTGCTAGCTTCTCGACATTGCTCCGTGTTTCTTCTTCTTAACACATAAAAATAGAATTACTGATTTCAGCCGGCCCCCGCCCATCGGGGCTTGAAGAAATATATGGGCTGCATGATGCTTCCACGCAGAGCTAAATCCGACCCGCACACGAGTACTGGTAAACCGCGTAGAGGATCTAAGCCTGCTCCGGTAAAGCGGTGTGGGTCGGACCGTCCGTGCTTATAAACCCTATTGATTTCATTGGGCGACAGGGCTTGAGATGTCATTTCATCTCAACGTCGGGTAAAAGTCCCACAAAATTGGAAGCAAAGTCTCCAAAATGACCTTTACAGTGTTGACGGGGACGTTAAACCTCAAATCAAACAAACAAAATGCTGATTTTGAGCGGAAGAAAAAGGGCATTGTAATATTTTAAACAATGACTAACGAAAAAAATAAAATAAAATAAAGAAAATATAATAGTGGGGCTCGAACACACAACTATAAAGTGCAAAATGTTTGATTGACTACTACTCTTTCCACTGTGCCAAGTCGAATATCTACCAGGCGTGCAATAAAATACACATTATATTGAATATTACCGAAGCTTGCTAACCTTTTAACAACAGTGGACTATGCCCAATAACAAAAACATTCGCTGACGTCACTGTCAACTTATCCTCCGAGTACAGTAAGAGCTTGCAGGTAAACTTTAACCAAATGCGGACGCCGACGCTGACGCTGGCGACGGACGCCGGGGGTATGGCATTAGCTCCCCCTTACTTTCGTAAGGCGAGCTAAAAAGTGGGGTTTGCAGGGGTATTCATTATTTCCTCATATCTGCTCTAAAGCATAGATTGTTGGTATTCGTTAGAACCGCCTCGTCGAGGCGATTCTAACGTGTACCCAAAATCAATGTTTTAAGCAGAAATAATGAAAATCTCTTTTTTTCGTCTGAAACTTTTCATTTTTTGGGCAAACATTTTTAGAAGCCATGTTTTCTGACCGCGTGCTTGATTTGCTTGGTTGAGTTCGACTACTTGATAATGGGTCATTCAAGAAGGAACAAATTTCCAGTCGTTTTATCAGTTCTGTGATTGTGTAGCAGCAACAACAAATAATTTACCACTTTCAGACGCGAGTACTTACCTTTGAATTCATGTTTTGTACCTGTACCTGTTTTGTGAAGGTATCAGTCCAGTTGTGTATTTGGTTCCATAATCGAAACGTACTTCAAAAAATGTCTGAAACAACCCAGTGGCGAAACGACTCGACATCACATATTAGCGCTCTAAGACCAATCGAAGTACCAATCGAAGTCGCTACGATGTAAGCGCTTGTTGACAAAAAGCGACCAATCGCTGCAGGTTTACTGAGAAAATGGTTGGGAGATTTTTAAATTCGGCAATTGTCTAAAACCCAAAAATCACAAAATAAACGCAAACCATAGAGTTCATAAATCAAAATTATAAATAAAAGCAAAATTGGGACAACTCGATTAAATAAAAAATCACCAAATGATCGGTGTTTTTGCAGTTTATTGGATAATCTATTTATTTAGTAGTATAGATACTGCAAACTCATTGAGGCGGTTCCAACGAGTACCCACAAACTATGTCTTGGAGCAAAAATAAGAAAAATAATTTATATTCCCGTAAACCCCAGTGTTTTTGTAGAAAGTGGTGTTTAGGGGGTCTTAATTTCACGGACTTGTTCACGTGATGTATAATTATAGTAGCGACTATGTGACAAACAGAATTCCACAATGATAACTCAAAATGTTTACAAACTTTAAAAAAAAACCGCTTGTTACCTTTGTTGTTACAAAAAGTTCTTCTCTCTTGACAACTCCACTATCAATCTTCTCTTTGATAGCTTTTCCAACAGCAGCCTCGTTTCCATAGTTCCACGCGCAGTCAATATGGCGATATCCAAAGTCAATAGCTGTCTTTACTGCATTTCCGACTGACGCGGCATCGCCCTGCAAAAAGCATTAAGAAAACAGGCCTATATTGCTTTTGATCGTTCCTTAATTTTAAATCCTTTAGATATCTGTTGAAGGTCTTAAAGGCATTTATTCTGTAACAGTAAAACACATGGTGTGTTCATAATTGTTTTATTGCCCCCTGTGATATACTGACTATAGCAGATCAAAGGCGGCCCTTAATAGGGTGATTAGTAGCTCTTGTTGAATCCCCTGACTGAGGCACTTAAGAGGAAAATCAATAATGTACACCAGTCAACAGTAAGTAATTTATTGATTTTCCCCAAGGAGGCCCCTTACCTGTTGAAGACAGAGGACTTCACTTCAGTCAGCTCTGAGGGCTACATAATATTATGTAATGAAATGATAGTCCTCAATGATCAAGAATAAATGCCTTTAATTGGACCGATGTTCGTACCTCGTTGTACGGAGATGTTGCGCTGACGGGTTAGGAGGCCTTCATGCGGACTGAACAAATTATTTGTCTTAATCGCGACGGAAGTAAGGGCGAGGACTGTGGCCACGTAAAATCGATTTAAGCTCCCCCCCGGCCCCCCCACCCCGTGAAATTCGTTTCACTGACCGTTCCAAGGCGGTTCTTCTGTCGCGGTTTATTATTGTTATGGTTTGTCTTTGGCTGTTTGTGCCGCTTATATTATTTTGTTTTTGATAGCCAATTGGCCATTTTGTGGGAAAGTAACTGTCCTTTTGGCTTTCCGGTATTGATGTTTCTATTAGGATATGTGGCTTTGTTTGTGTTTCTTTCCCTTTGGTGTCTCTGATGGGAGCTGTGGGTTAATTGTATTGATTCCTGATCATTGCCTTCACTTCTCCGAGAACACAAAAGTCAAACAACCAGAGATGAAACAACGGTGAGGTCTCGACAGTAAGAAAGCACTGAAATGCTGGAGCAAAAGAAAACCAACAGTTAGACTCCGGTGGGCCCCCACCAGACACCAACCAACATTACCAAAAAATAAAATCTTGTTTGAATGTATGTTTCAAGAATTGTAGTTAAAACCAGTGCTTCAGCTGAAGTGCACGACCCGCCGGATACTTTTAGCTATATGAGTGTTACCATATATAGGTATGGCGGCCATTTTGGTCATGTGACCTGGACCTAAAACGGTTCCCCCAATAAATGCGCCTTATCGTAAGGAGCAAAAAATATATCTTATACTTTAGTACAGTATTCTGAATCGTTTGCAGGATAAAATGCATTCTCACTTTTCCAATACAAAAGCATATGTGTCAAAGTTTGACCTAGGCACAAAGAAGGTCAAGGTCAATCCAGGGTCACCATTTTAGCAATTTATGATGGGCCTACGTCCCAGATGCTATTTCTCAAGTTTCGTGGAAATCTGCCCAGTGGTTCTGGAGAAGACTATTTTTGAAGGGTTTTTACCATATATGGCTTGGCGGCCAGTTTGGTCATGTGACCTGGACCCCATGAGCAAATTTTGGTTTCCCCCATCCCATAGAGGCTCCATATGAAATTAGACTTCAATCGGCCCAACGGTTTCCGAGGAGAAGCAGTTCGAAAAATTTCACATTTTTCGCCTCGGCGAGGCTATACTAAATGGAATGTAATATTTCGCAAATTCATTGGTTAGATCTCATTGATATCTATCAGTATGCCAAAAATTGTTTAAATATTCCAACAAAAGCATATGTGTCAAAGTTTGACCTAGGCACAAAGAAGGTCAAGGTCAACCCAGGATCACCATTTTAGCAATTTATGATGGGCCTACGTCCCAGATGCTATTTATCAAGTTTCGTGGAAATGTGCCCAGTGATTCTGGAAAAGACTATTTTTGAAGGGTTTTTACCATATATGGCTCGGCGGCCATTTTGGTCATGTGACCTGGACCCCATGAGCAAATTTTGGTTTCCCCCATCCCATAGAGGCTCCATATGAAATTTGACTTCAATCGGCCCAACGGTTTCCGAGGAGAAGCAGTTCGAAAATTTTCACATTTTTCACCTCGGCGAGGCTATACTAAATGGAATGTAATATTTCTCAAGTTCATTGGTTAGATCTCATTGATATCTATCAGTATGCCAAAAATTGTTTAAATATTCCAAGCGGTTAAGTCACTATCACCGACTTTTACAAACGGGTTACGGACGGACAGACAGACAGACCATATATGGCTTGGCGGCCATTTTGGTCATGTGACCTGGACCCCATGAGCAAATTTTGGTTTCCCCCATCCCATAGAGGCTCCATATGAAATTTGACTTCAATCGGCCCAACGGTTTCCGAGGAGAAGCAGTTCGAAAATTTTCACATTTTTCGCCTCGGCGAGGCTATTCTAAATGGAATGTAATATTTCCCAAGTTCATTGGTTAGATCTCATTGATATCTATCAGTATGCCAAAAATTGATTAAATATTCCAAGCGGTTAAGTCACTATCACCAATTTTCACAAACGGGTTACGGACGGACAGACAGACTGACAGAATGACAGACTGACAGACTGACAGAATGACAGACTGACAGAATGACACGGTGATTTTAGGGCACTCTTAGAAATCGACCGACTTCAGTGGGTTGCTTTTTCTGCGGGTCGTGCAATATGAATGATGATATCAGTGACTCAGTTAAGCGATTCAATGGGCCACTTGTTTTGTATTCACATTTAATCCCATTGTGACACGTAAATGGTATGCCTGTAGAATTTACCCGAAACAGTATTATATGAAGTGGTTATTAAATTGCAAAAAGAGAGCCACGACCTACCATTCACATTTTGATATGAGCTATTTATGCGTACCTCACTGAAATACATTGACACGCATGCGTGCTTACCCGCAGCTGACAACCAAAAACCATCACAAAAACTGCGATTCGAACCCGCGCACAGATGGGCGACGTCGCCTAGCACTGCAGTGGCCGAAGTCCTTAACCACTGCGCCACAGAGGCATCCCCCAAACAGAATGCTCATATAGCGCATATAAGGCTATCCAGCACTGCAGAACACTCTGTATATTCACCTTATTTGCATTATCTGCTGGTTCCTAGTCTGAAGGTTATCAGAGTTGGAAAAACAGGTAACCAGACCCCCCTGACCTTTAAAGGTCAGGGGGGTCTGGTTATCTGTTTTTTCCAATATTGACAATGTGCAAGCTGGGAGCCAGCAAATAATGCAAATATGGTGAATAGGGTTTTATTTGTTACTATTTTTTTCGGGATTGTGATTAAATCCCGAAAAAACAAAACAAAATGAAAAATAGCATCATAAAAATAAAAACAGACAGACATTATTACCTGTTGACCGTACACTGTAAACGTTCCAAGACCCACAGTCGGGACCTCCCCATGACCATAGGGTGCAAGAGAAACACTTTTTCGAACCTCTGTCGCCATCTTTAAAACTGTCCTCCGGGGTATTATGTAACAACTGCTATGTAATAACATCTTTTACCCCATTGCAGGCGGGAAACCTCTAACGGGATACCTTGGCAAACAGTGCACGCCTAGATCAGACGCCGCAGAACGCGTCGTCTGATCAAGGCATGCACTATTTGCTAACAGAATATTCCGTCAAAAATAGGATGAAAACGAAAAAATGGGCCTACCACCCCTTATATGACAACTGGACTTGTCCAACATATAGCCATGGAAGGGTCCACTAACATGCAATGGGTAAACATACGCGCAACCGCCGTCACAGTTGACGATAATTCAATATATATTAATATGAAATAAACCTATTCAAAGCTGTTCATCTCTAAAATCTCCAACTTTGAAAAGAAGAAGAAAAGAAAAGTTCATATATATTCTCAAAGTTAAGAATATGCAGCATCGGTAATTTCTGTTTGTAAAAGGGATGCTATTTTATTACATTATGCCAACAAATCTTAGCAATATAGAGCCGTGTAAACCCCACGTTATGCAGTAAAAAGTAGGATACAGGCGTATGTCTCATTTTCCCGATAACTGCTCAAAATAGAATGTATGTACTCGTTAGCTAAAGAAAAGCTATATATAAAAAAAATTAATAGTTGCACGCAAAGCATAACAATTTTTCATCAACCTCTCCCCTGTACCGGCCCAACAGGCACAAGTCTCAAGGGCAACGTCAAATCAATGTCGGTGGAACGTCATGATGTTGCACCGACGTTGATGTGACGTTGCATAAAGGCCATGCCGTTGTCCCGACATTGATGTGACGTCACAATTACGTCATGTGCCTGCTGGGCCGCTTCAGGCATCCAAATTCCATTTTCATCCCATTAAAAAAAGGCAATTATTTCGCAAAGGCGTGTCCACCTAGTGGCTGTAAAAACAATTTTTATTTGTACTGGGTTTTAACGGCCCATTCAACACTATTTAGGTCATTTTGGAGCCGGTCAGTTTACTTATCAACACATTTCCTGGACAGGCTTATAAGTAAGCGGTTAACCAGTACATGCACATTCTTTCGCCAGAAACTGACAACTGCCCTTCTTGAATCAGCGGAAGGAGAAAAGATTTCATGAACAATCTACAAGAAGGAATGTTGCCGACCCCGGCGGGTATCGAACCCGCGTCCTCCTGATCACCAGTCAGACGCGCATCCGACTGAGCTACCGAGACCGGCAATAAAAAGAATGTAACATCCGAACCTTAGTCTGATATTTTCATTTCAAGTTTAAAGAACCAGGCACCAAAGTTTAAAGTACCAGGCACCAAAGTTTAAAGTTATGAATGCCAGTTAAATTTCAACAGAGATCTCAAACGCTTTGAATAACATATTCCCACTTGTCAAAGTTAATAATAATAATAGGAATAAAAAGAAGAAGAAGAAGAAGAAGAAGAAGAAGAAGAAGAAGATAATGATGATGAAGAAAATGAATGTCCATTTATACAGTGTTATACACGTCAGGTATTTATTTAGTTACGGGATTTAGTGTTTGTTTGATTTGAGGTTTAATGGCCTTCATGCGGAATGAACAAATTAGTTGTCTAAATCGCGACAGAAATAAAGGCGAGGATTGCGGCCTTGTAAAATCGATTTAAGCACACACACCCGACCCCGTTGAAATTCTTTTCACTGACCGTTCCAAGGCGGTTCTTCTGTCGCGGTTTATTTTTGTTATGGTTTGTCTTTGAGTGTTTGTATCGCTTATATCTTTTGTTTTGGATAGCCAATTGGCCATTTTCTTGGAAAGTAACTGTCCTTTTGGCTTTTCGCTATTGATGTTTCCATGAGGGTCTAGTTGTTTCATGTTTAGACCTTCTAAGAGGTTTACCAGTACTCGTGTGCTGTCGGTTTTAGCGCTTCGTGGAAGCATCATGCAGCCCAATCTATTTCTACAAGCCCCGATGGACGGGGACCATGGGTTAAGAATATAATAACTCTTATTATATGGTTCAGTTATAATTGAAGTTGAGGATGTAAAGAAACACACAGAGAGAGAGAGAGAGAGAGAGAGAGAGAGAGAGAGAGAGAGAGAGAGAGAGAGAGAGAGAGAGAGAGAGAGAGAGAGAGCAGTCCATTCAACTACATTTCACTCCTGCGGCTGACTAGGTAAGAAGTAATTATGTGCATATCAGTGCGAAGCCACGCCTCAACAAATACATTGTAAACTTTAACCCCTGCCCCCCTCCCCCCTACCGACCCCCCCCCCCCCCCCCCAATAAAATAAGTAGATAAGATGAAAAATTGTGATATTTTTTCTTATTTCTGCTCAAAATATAGATTGTGAGCAGAAATAAGAAAAATAATGTTTAACCCACGTTTTACTACATAAAAGTGGGGTTCAAGTGGGTCAAAATTATATGGGCGTGTTTTCCTGACGTTTTCGCCGGCACTCACGATTTATCCCTTGTGTGAGCCGCAATAAGATCAGAACATAACGTTAAGAAGTCCGTGAATTAAATACCCTTCTAAACCCCATTTTATCTGGAAAACTGGGGTTTACAGGGGTATATGCTATTTTTCTTATTTCTATCCCAATACATAGGTTGTAGGTACTCATTAGAACCGTCTCACTCCCGTCCCAGTGAGACGGTTCTAATGGGCACCTACAACCTAAGTTTGGAGTATGAGGTGTATTAACGGGATGCTGCATAGCCGCATAGATATGCAAGCTAATCCGAACCTCTTTAACCGTGATATATTTTATATGACGTGCATAAACGCATAAAAAAGAATACGCATACTGAAAAGAGTAATTCACTTGTGAAACTATTTTTCATGGATGCGAAAGTAATTCTTATCTATTTTGTTTGTACTGGCGTTTTAACAACCCAGTCAACACTGTTTAAGTCTTATCGAGCCGGACAGTTCAACCAATCCACACTTTTCCTGTGCAAGCTTATACCTATTCGTTAACCAGCAACACTGCCCTTCTTAAAGGGAATCGGTGCACCTTCAGGGGAATCAACTCCTGCAAAAGTATTTTTTTCTCCAATATTAATAGGGGTCAACACTTAAAGGAAAGAATTTGCTCCTGAGAAGACCCCTTTTTCAGTGGGACAGGGCCTATAGAAAAGCAAACAGGAAGTCCCGAAAGTTGTCTCCCTTTTAAAAAATGGTGGAAAAATCTGCCAGGTGTTCCCATTCCCCTTAAATCAGCGGAAGGGAGAGAATATTCACAACAGGTCTCCTCGAAAGAACGCGTCCTCTTGATCACCACTCAGTCGCGCATTCGACTGAGTTTTTTGTTTGTTTGATATGAGGTCTAACGTCCCCGTCAACACTGTAAAGGTCATTTTGGAGACGTTGCTTCCAATGTTGTGGGACTTTTACCCGACATTGAGATGAAATTACATCTCAAGCCCTGCCGCCCAAAGAAACCAATAGGGCGTATAAGCATGGACAGTCCGACTCGTATTGTTTTGCTTGGGCAGGCTTAGATCCTCTGAGCAGTTTACCAGTACTCGTGTGCGGGTCGGTTCAGTTCTGCATGGAAGCATCATGCAGCCCATCTATTTCTTCAAGCACCGATGGGCGGAAGCCGTCGACGGAGGTATCAAGGTCGACAGTTCTTATATCTACAGGTTTAAAATTAGTAAATTTTTTTAATAATGACAATTTCTTTTATACCGTATCTAATTCAGTTCATGATAATGACGGCCCTCCGCGGCCTGGTGGATAAGAGTGCTGACCCTTAAAGGCATTTGTTCTTGATTATTGAGGACCATCATTATATTACGTTATATTATATAGCCCTCAGTGCAGTGAAGAGAAGTCCTCTGTTTTTAACAGGTAAGGGGCCTCCTTGGGGAAAAATCAATTTTTTACTTACTGTTCACTAGAGTGTACCTTATTGATTTCCCCTTAAGAGCCTCAGTCAGGGGATTCAACAAGAGCTACTAATCACCCTATAAGGGGCTATCTTTGATCTGTTACAGAGAGTATAACACAGGGGGCAATAAAACAATTATGAGCACACTGTGTGTCCTACTGTTACAAGAATAAAAATTTAATGCCTTTAATCATAAGATATCTCACCGCTGTGGGTTCGAGCCTGGCCATTATGAAAACACGCCTATACAAATACATTAAAACCTATATCGCCGGAAAAGGAAAATTTTAATATTAAAAATTGTTTTTCTTCAAAATATTGATTGTGGGTAATCGTTAGAACCGCCTCATCGAGGCGGTTTTAACGAGAACCGACAATCTATATTTTAGAGCAGAAATAAGAAAAATAAGGTTTACCCCTGTAAACCCTAGTTTGTACTGTATAAAAGTGGGGTTCAAGGGGGTCAACATTACATAGGTATGTTTTTGTGATGCTTGGGTCACATGTGAGACGCCAAATTTCTGCAACAGAAGGCCAGGTAGTTTTTCTTCAGGTACTCAGGTTTTCTCCCACCTCTGATTAACGATCGGCTCGATATGGCTGAAATATTCTTGAAATGGCCGTACCCCCACCCCCTCAAACAATCATGATAAGGGCGGTACACTATTAATTATACTTGCTGAATGCTCGTAAACTGAATGTCTTCTATTAATATGCCGGTATCGGGCTGCTTAATGATCACGTGACACTCCACTGTAAGTATTATTTCTAATAATTTCTATTGTATGTTTTAATAAAACTTGAAAAAAGTGAAATGCAAAAGAATGAAAAAAAAAAAAAAAATAAAATAAAAAAAAAATAAAAATAAAATAAATAAATAAAAAGAAAATGAAGAAAAATGAGTCAAATGTAGCATCTCGGTTTACTGATCAAAAGAAAAATGTTTTAGAAATATACGTCATATTGATACCAAAGAACTGATAAATCCTGATACGGATATATTGGCAAACAGTGTATGCCCTGATCAGACGCTGTAGTGTGCGATGCCTCAGAACGCGGCGTTTGATCAGCTCCTTCACTGTTTGCAAAAAAAACAACAACAAAAACTCAGCCATCATAACAGATAAGGTAAGTATTTTGCGATAATTGAAGGACATTTTTTGTGAATTCTCCATTAAAACCTATGTTATGGGTATTCAGTAGAACCGCCTCGGTGAGGCCAGTGTTGCTGACCGTTCCAGAGCGGTTCTTCCGTTGTGGTTTATTGTCGTTGTAGTTCGTCTTTGCATGTTTTTTGTTTTTGTTTTGGATAGCCGTTTTGGTCATTTTGTGGGAAATGAACTGTCCTTTTGGCTTTCCGCTTGTGATGTTTAAATTATGATGAACTTGTTTTAAGCGCGTGATGTGTGTGTGTGTGTGTGTGTGTGTGTGTGTGTGTGTGTGTGTGTGTGTGTGCGTGTGTGTGTGTGTGAATTCGGGTTTAACGTCGCTTTCAACAATTTTTCAGTCATATCACGACGGTGTCTGGTTGCGACAGGGAGCTCAATGCTCACGTTTATAGTGCTGCCTCACTGAAATATCATGTCCCAGACACATTACATGATACCACACCCAGTCACATTATCCTGACACTGGATCGACCAGTCCTAGCTCTACCCCGTAAATCAGAGTGCCAAACGAGGAGCAGCTAGTACCATTTTTCACGACTTTGGTATGTCGCGGCCCGGGATCGAACCCGAGACCTCCCGTTCCCCGGAGCGGACACTCTACCAACTGAGCTATCGGGGCCGGTTTTAAGCGCGTGATTCTTTCCCGTTGTTTCGTGTCTTGAACGCCGATTGCACGCCGGTGGGTCAGCCTCAGATTCCATGACGGTTCCAGCGTGAAGACTTACTGAAAATTAGAGAGAATTTGATTTTATGTAATGTTGGTTGGTGCCTGATGCTCTGTATCTGATCGTTCCAGTCGGAGTCTAGCTGTTGGTTTTCTTTTGCTCCAGCATTTCAGTGGTGTCTTTTTGTCGAGTCCTCACCGTTGTTTCATCTCTGTGTTTGTTTGATTTTTGTGGTCTAGGAGAGTTTTCACTGATGAAGTTGGCGCCTTCATGCGGACTGAACAAATTGGTTGTCTAAATTGCGACGGAAGTAAGGGCGAGGATTGCGGCCGCCGCGTAAAATCGATTTAAGACCCCCCCCCCCCCCCCCCCCACACACACACACACTTCAGTGGAATTTGTTTCACTGTCAGTTCCAAGGCGGTTCTTCTGCCGCGTTTTATTTTTGTTATTGTTTGTCTTTGAGTGCGTGTATCGCTTATATTTTTTGTTTTGGATATCAAAGGACGGGTCTCCCTAAGGGTTTTTTTGGCCTCCTAACGATTTTGTTTATTTCTGGCTTATTGTTAGCATACATATGCCTAATTATTTAGAACATATAAGGTTTTGGTATTTAAGCAGTTTTTTCTGAGTTACAGGCTCTTTAAAGTGGGTGGGGTAACTCCACACAGTTTTGACATGTATTTTGTGTCTCATTTAAAGGTAGAAAAATAGTATCATACATGACACGTTATTATATAAAATTGCAGGGGGAAGGTCTAACTCTATGTTTTGTCACAAGTTTATTCACCAAAATTCACTTTTTTTGGGGAAAAATATGGTTTAAGGAACCTTGGGTCATTTTTGAGATTTTTTAACAGTAAAGTTCTTTTTTTTCTTATATCTTCGGAAAACATTAACCTATAGTGGTGATATAACTCAAATGATCACTTGAGATGTTGACCTATATTTCACGGTTGATGAACATTCTTATTTCAGGTTAATGGGTTAGATTTTTGTTTCCATCAGTTAAAGAGTTTAGATAATTCCGGCATTTGGATAAACAGGCGATGGGTTTAAACATATTTAAATAAAACGAAAAAACAATAGAAATGTGTAAAAAGTACCCAGATGCCCTCGCCTTTTTGGCTTAGCTAATATGCCTGCATGACCCCTGGGGACACATTGTACATATATGTGTCATTTAATATGTATTAGCATCAGATATGTATGTTCGTGGGTGGGTATCTCAATATTTTGGATGTTGATGATATTAACTTGGCAGGGCAGGACGCTGGGGCATGATTGTGTGGGTCTCAAGATATATGTCATTGAATGTGTCTAACCATAACCAACAGCAAATAAAAAAGGTTGGAATCTAAAAAAAACAACATATTTGATTATTGAATCAAGTTAATCTATTGAAGAATCGCTTTCATTGTCACCTGAACTTGAGCTGTCCTAGTCTTTTTGTGCAGCATCTGTAAGACTGTTCATATACTTTGACTTGAATGACTGTTCTCGCTCTGACTTCGGCTGATGGCGATAAAAACCTAGATACCACAACACGGAAGCGATATGGGCACAGCAGCCAACTACCCTGGCACCATTCTTGCACTTGCAGTACCATCCTTTTAGGGGTTCGAGACCAGGACCATACTCAATCCATAGATAATATGATCCAGACGAAGTGTGCCTTGATTTTATTTGGGCTTTCAAAATTCCACCCTCCTCCTTGTGAATCATTATCTCATACTGACCGGCTTCAGTAGTGTGTTCGTCTGCATATGAATACGTTTTAATTGGTATATGCCCATGGCCATGTCTCTCAGCTCTGCTTTCGTTAATTGTGGGAAGTCTTCGAGGTTGGCATCATCAATAGCTTTCCATGGAGCCTTTGCACGACTGTTCCAACCCTTTTTCTCTACCTTGTCTTTAAGTTTGTTTGGTAACTTGGCAAGTTGTAGCATACATTTTGCATGAACCTCATCATATTCAGAATTCTTAACAAAGTCAGTAAAAAATCGTTGAAGTCACAGTATATGAACAGTGTAACAGATGCTGTTCAAAAAGAGGCAACAGCTCAAGTTCAGGTGACGATGAAAGCTATTCTTCTGTAGATTTATCTGATTAAATATGCGCAAAGCATGTCAGAATACAGTTGTGAACAACCATTTTCAAATGTATATGCCTGTGTCTTCACGTAGGTGTACAACATTCTTTTTAGATGTGCTCTTCAAGTGGGATTATTAAAGAGATTCAAGCAGACCTTTCTTATATCTCTGCATGCCAAAGGAAGGAGTGAGTAAGGCATATATATTTTTTCGATGTGATGTTATGTTCGTATGTGCGTACTATGTCACACATTATTACGTTCATAACCAGGTTCACGTTTAGGTGCACATTTATGTCTGCATTTCTCCTGCAGCTCATAACTGTTTAGCATGTTTATGGTCACTGATTCTGTCTGGGGTGGGGCTATTTGACTGGACCAAAGAAAATGTAAAAAAAAATGTATCTCAGAAACTGTTCAGATTCCAACCTTTTTTATTTGATGTTGTTTATGGTCAGAGGCATTCAATGACACACACAATAATGCCCCAGCCCACTGCCCTGCCCATTTCATATAATCAAAATCCAAATATCCTAGAAAATATTGAGAGACCCATCCTGAACATATATATCTGATGCTAGTGTGTCTCCCAGGGGTCATGCAGCTATATTGGCAAAGTCAAACAGGCGGGGGCATCTGTGTAATTTGGACACATTTCTATTGTTTTTTTTTTCGTTTGATTTAAATATGTTTAAACTCATCGCCTGTTTATCCAAATGCCAGAAATATCTAAACTCTTGAACTGATGGAAACAATAATTTAACCTATAAACATGAAATAAGAATGTTCATTCAACCGTGAAATATAGGTCAACATCTCAAATGTTCATTTGAGTTACATTGCCTCATCAGTATGCTTGCATGGTAGGAGTTTCACCACTATAGGTTAATGTATACCGAAGATATAAGAAAAAAAACTTTACTGTTAAAAATCTCAAAAATGACCCAAGGTTCCTTAAACCATATTTTTCCCCCCAAAAAATGAATTTTGGTGAATAAACTTGTGACAAAACATTGGGTTAGACCTTCCCCTGTAATTTTATATAATAACGTGTCATGTATGGTACTATTTTTCTACCTTTAAATGAGACACAAAATACATGTCAAAACTGTGTGGAGTTACCCCACCCACTTTAAAGAGACTGTAACTCAGAAAAAACTGCTTAAATACCAAAACCACATATGTTCCAAATAATTAGGCATATGTATGCTAACAATAAGCCAGAAATAAACAAAATCGTTAGGAGGCCAAAAAAAAACCCTTAGGGAGACCCGTCCTTTGCCTTTTTGTGAGAAAATAACTGTCCTTTTGGCTTTCACTTATTGGTGTTTCCATTAGGGTCTAGTTATTTGTTGTTGTGTTTCATTCCCTTTGATGTCTCTGATGGGAGCTGTGGGTTGATTGTATCGATGCCTGATCATTGCATTCACTTCTGTTTTGAATGGAAGGTGCGAGGTAATTGTATCGATTCCTGATCATTGCCATCAGTTCTGTCATCACGAAAACACGCCTATACAATTCTGACTCCCCTGGAACCCCACTTTTATATAGTATACCTTATTTTTTTATTTCTGCTCTAAAATATTGAAAAATATTACCATTTTTCATCTTAAAATTTTCGTTTTTTTTCGGCGGTAAAATTTCCAACGCATTTGTATAGGCGTGTTTGCGTAATGTTAAACAAGCAGTGTTGATTTCTTAGGGACTGCTTTATTTCTACAGGTTTTAAAGTTAAATAAATGCGGTTAACTGTATTTAAAAAAATTCAGTTTGTAGTTTTACAGTGACCCGATAGTGGAGCTGTAAAACGTAAGTTGCGACTGCAAATCTGACAAATACATGTAGCCTCGATCCCAGATGACAATCTTCAATTTACAGTAAAATTCCTATATTAAGACCACCTTAGGGACTGTTCAAAAGTGGTCTTAAAGACCACTTTTGAACAGTCCCAGACAATATTGTATGCAGAAAACGCAAGGAGAGAGTAAAAAAAAACTTTCCAAATTAAGTTTTTAAAGCAGAATTTGTCTCAACTTTTGGTGGTCTTAATAGCGGAATTTTCAGTTTGGTTTATTATCTCCATTCTAATGCACTTATTATTATAAAGCTTGTTTTGTTCAATAAATCGTTCTGTTTGTACAAAACGACAAGCGTGGTCTGGTACGTAAAACCAAATAACAACCAATTATAAGTTACTTTACACGACGTCGCCGGAATTCCGACAGTATACCGCAGAATATATAGAGGCTATTTGTTGTTTTTTTTTTGCGGTGGATACCAAACTGATTTCATCTCGTGTGTTTGAAACATACGAATTTTTACTCGTGCTTATACTTGTATGTGGATATTTATGGTAATTGATTACTCGTATCGTACGTCATAATTTTGACCTAGCTATGACGTCACAATTGTCAGTTTCAAAACATAAACAGATCGCCATTTTGAATACAGCATTTTTGCAGTTCAAGTGCTTTTCAAGGTATTTTAGATAATTATTTTATCGATAACATATGGATTTTGGCGAGAAAAAGTAGTCCGGGATGCTACTGTGAGAATAACAAGGTCATGTTATTTATTTGTTTCAGATATTCATTGATTTCACTGAGTATAACATAAATTAATGTTATCCAATAAGACATTACGTTATTATGTGCAAGCGCATGTGACAGTAGTATGTTTTGTAAGGTTGGCACGATTAATCGATCGATAAATTCCACAAAAATAATTTTCATTACTGATTTACTTGTAATCGATTGTTTGATAAGTACAATTTACTACCCAATGTCGTGCCTGAAATAGCTGGGTATGTGGCAATCAGTGCAGATCCCGATGACGTCTCATCTGGGTCTACAATGTTTGCTCAGACCTGTCTGTTCAAAAACATACGGCAAAGTGCAACACATGGTAAGAGTCATGCTCAGACAGAAAGCCAGATAGGTAAAACTATGACCAAATTTTCCGTGATTAATTGAATATCGATCACTATGACGGGACATATTCGATTATCTTTTCTGCTCCGATAAGCCAGCTCTACTGATAAGCCACACAGTTGTTTTAGTTGTGGAAAAGGATAACAACAAACAGAACAATTCTTAAAAGGTTTATTTAATGTGAAACACTATTTATACACATATTTTCTGCATAATTACATGATTGTGTTAAGACCTAGTAAATATGGACTACGGAATATTATATGACACAATATGGCTTTATGATACCGAACTATATTTTGCAAACTAAATCCGAACAATGACAAAGCCTTTTCAATCAAAACAACTTCCATCAGTGTTCACGGATTGAAACTTAAAAAAAGTTCTTCATCCATGTATCGAACGCATGGAAATCTTTTCATAATTTCTTCATCCGTTTATCAAACGAATGTAAATCTCTGCTTGTATCACAATGTTCTTGTTCTGCAGGCTGCATTCTAATAAATTTCTTCAGCGTTTGAATGAGGTAGATTCTTCTACAACGTCGTCACATTTGTCCCTTTCCATTGTTTGTCTAGAATGGCTCATCGAATGGATATTCTGGATGACCAATAGCTCTGAAAAAGTACATGTATATGCATACTCTTATACTGTACTCGTCATCAAGCATAATAAGCAATATTTCACATTTATCTAGACCATGTGAACCAAGGCATATAAGCCGGGGCACAGCATATCCTGAAATTTATAGGTGAGCCAAGCGAAAACTCAGATCAGCCTGCGCATCCACGCAGTCTGATCAGAGTCTTCGTTGTGCGCCCTAAGCTAAGCTAAGGACCCAATGCTCCTTCATGCAGCAAGAGAAGTCGCTGGTCAGACTATATGGCTGCGCAGGCTGATCTGATTCTTCACTGGGCCCATATGTAAATTGTAGGGAATGCTGTGCCCCAGCTCATGTATCTCTGGGGCCCCCCAAAAGGATATTGTCACTGATCAGGATGCAGTAGACAACGTCATTATTTTAGCTGGGGCACAACATTTCCTACAATTTACATGTGCGCCCAGCGAAGACACAGATCAACCTGAGCATCCAAATAGTCTGATCAGCGACTTCTCATGCTGCGTGAAGAAACATTGGGCGTTCAGCTATCCTTAGAGTGTACAACGAAGACTCATATCAGACTGCACAGATGCGCAGGCTGATCTGAGTCTTCGCTCAGCGCACATGTAAATTGTAGGAAATGCTGTGTCCCGGCTCATTTGTATATATCATATGAGCCCCGCCAAGCGAATTTGTGTCTTCGAGCATTCCGTCATGACAAATTTTAACTGCCCATGCCCAGCCATTCAGAGGGGCCAGGAGTATGGCTTTCTGTCTGAAGGTTCCTCTTGATTCACTGCTTGTATGAGCGAGAAGCGAAGGTTCTGGCGAGACTGCGCGGATGCGCAGGCTCGCCTGAACCTTCGCTGCTCGCATAGGCGATAAGTACCAAAATCGCTTGACGGGGCCCATATGACGTCGCTTATGAGAACGTATTCACGCTATTTGTTAAATTCGTTAACCCACTTGTTGTTTAAATGTGCAAATTAGTTAGATACGCCCCGCAACGTTACATGTACGTCATCCTTAACGACGCCGCGTTTTACTAATGGCGAAATATTGACATGTCTTTTTTATTTATAAAAAAATGTGACTCATAAAATGCGTTTTAAATTTCATATGATAAATAGAATCTTGCTCTCGTATTCATGTATTGTTAATTTTATTAAACCCGTTCAGGAAAAAATATATGGAGGATATTTACTTTTTTGAGATTAATATCAAAAATCTTTCATCGAGTGTGTTGAAAATATCAGAATTTTCACGAGTGCGAAGCACGAGTGAAAATTCTGATGTTTTTTTAACACACGAGATGAAATATTTCTTATATTTATCGAAAAAAAGTAAATTTTCTTTTTATTTGATAATATTTTAGGACACTTACTGTAATTGATCAATCGGTTCTTACGTCACAATTTTTGACTTGGCTATGACGTCACAACTGTCAGTTGCAAACCATAAACAGTCGCCATTTTTAATACAGCATTTTACAGTTCAGAGAATGCTTTTTTAAGGAATTTTACAGAATTATTTTATAGATAACATATGAATTTTGGCGAGAAAATTGTCCGGGCTGCTACTGTAAAAATAACATGGTCATGTTAGTTTTCACACTGTGAAAATATCATTTATATTTTCACAGTGTGAAAATATCACTTTTATTTGTTTCAGATATGCACTGATTTCCCTGCTATGCATTAAATAAAAAAGCATCTTAACCCTTATTCTCAACACCATCATTAATACATGAACATTTATGCAAGATCCTTTATGTGTGTCCTGGTGATTTTTTATTTTGGGTTGCCGTTTTGGCCATTTTCGGGGTAAGAAATTATGCTGTTGATTTTCCATTATAATGATTAATTAAAAATGTCGCAGTTTTTTGTTTGCCTTTTTATGACTTGGATATTTGTTTATCATATGATGTCGTCTCTAAGAATGTTATAACGTCATGAAATTAATTCGATTATCCACTAGTGAATTAAAAATGCAAATGAGTGAGGTACGCGCCGTAACTGCGTTACATGTACGACGTCGCATTTACTGATGGCAGAATATTGACATTTTTGTAAAACAATCGTGGATAAAATGCGTTTTAACTGTCATATGATATGCAGAATCTTGCATTCGTGCTCATGTATATACTAAGCTCGTTGGAGAAAAAGGATAAAATGCTCGGCAAACCCTCGCATTTTATCCATTGTCTTCAACTCGCCTACTAAATTCAATAATTCATGAACACTCATGTAAGATCCTCTATATAGAGTAATGGCTAGTAATTTCCCGTCTATTCTACACTGTTTGCTTAAAGGGTAACAGTTTAGGTTCAAGACCAGTTTTCTAACTGAGATAATTGTCAGAGACAAACGCCCAACCAGCGACGTCAACGTTTGGTTAAATAAGTCGGGGATCACTCCGCTTAGAATGTTTTGAAAGGGGCACGTACATAGGTTCTTTGTACACACGCAGATCTCTGTTTAGAGCGGCAATTCTCTCCATATCATCAGCAGACAATTCAAAATCATATACCTTAAACAAACATGAAAAAAAATTAAGCACATTACATGTTGTATAGAATAAATGGCATATATAACACGTGGTTACTGGCGCATTACATTATGACGAAGTCGCCAGTAAAAACACAACATTTTCTTTCTTAACTACTTCAACGATTGTTTGATTTGAGGTTTAACGCCACCGTCAAAACTGCTTCCAATTTATGGGACTTTTACCCGATATTGAGATGAAATGACTTCTCAAACCCTGTCGCCCAATGAAATCAATAGGGTTTATAAGCATGGACGGTCCCGACTCGCACCGCTTTGCCTTGGCAGCCTTAGATCCTCTAAGTGGTTTACCCGTACTCGTGTGCGGGTCTGTTTCAGCTCTGCGTGGAAGCATCATGCAGCCCATCTATTTCTTCAAGCCCCGATGGGCAGATGCCGTCTTCAGAGATAAAATCCTATTTAAAATCGTTATGTGATAATTTGTTTGTTTGTTTGTATTGGAGTTTAACGACCCAGTCCACACTGTTTAAGGTCATTTTTGAGCCAGTCAGTTTACCTATCCACATGCTTATACGTAAGAGGTTAACCAGTATGTTTTGTGTTCACGGAGATGTTGCACTGATGAGTTAGGAGGCCTTCATGCGGACTGAACAAATTATTTGTCTAAATCGCGACGGAAGTAAGGGCGAGGATTGTGGCCACGTAAAATCGATTTAAGCCCCCCAGTGGAAATCTTCCACTGACCGTTCCAAGGCGGCTCTTCTGTGGCGATTTATTTATGTTGTTGTTTGTTACTTACTGTGTGTATCACTTGTGTCTTTTGGTTTTGGATGGCCATATGGCCATTTTGTGGGAAAGTAACTGTCCTTATGGCCTTCCTTTGTTTAGGTTTCCATTATGGTCTGGTCGCTTAATGTTTGTATTTCTTTCCCTTTGGTGTCTTTTATGGGTGGAGTAAGTTAATTGTATCAATTCCTGATCTTTGTTTCACTTCTATTGTGCACATTCTTTCGCCAAAAACTCTCAACTGCCCTTCTTGAATCAGCGGAAGGGAGAGAATGACCGTAGAAAAGATCCACAAAAGAAAGTCGCCGTACCCGGCAGGTATCGAACCCGCGTTCTCCTGATCACCAGTACGACGGGCATCCGACTGCGCTTCCAAGGCCGACAGTAGAAAACTGATTATTTGGTAAAAAAACATCATTTGCTACATGATTACAAGTGCTACATACGTGCACGTATAAAAAGTTGCATTGGAAACACATCACGTGAACAAGTCCGTGAAAAGAACACGCCCCTTAACCCCACTTAATAAAGAGAAATCCAGAGTTTATGGCGGTATACATTATATTTAGCTCGCCTAACGAAAGTAAGGGGGAGCTGTTTCCATACCCCCGGGCGTCCGTCGTCAGCGTTGGCGTCCGCATTTGGTTAAAGTTTACCTGCAAGCTCTTATATGTGATGTTTTACAAGTTTATTTTGAATATATAATTAACAATTGGTAAAAAACAATATTTAAAATTGGCATTGTACTTCATTTTACAGGGTTTTTTTTGCTTAAATTGACCTTTTTTATAGATGTTAATTATTTGCTCTGCATTACCTCCCTTATTTCCCTATGTTAAAGTTTACCTGCAAGCAGTGGATAGAGCTCTGGACTCTGAATCAAAGGGTTGTGGGGTGGAGGATATTTTTTTTTTATTTCCTTTTAAAAACACAGCGAGTTCGACTTTCAGGGTCCGGGGCTCAAGGTCAAGGTCAATGTAGCTATTTTTTTAAAAACTTTGTCATCGCTCTAGTGCCTTCATTTATTGATGGATTTTAATATAACTTGGGTATGATATCTCAAGCGACTTTGACTTTCAGGGTACAAGGTCAAGGACTGGGGCCCAAGGTCAAGGTCACTGTGGCTATTTTTAGAAAATCTTGTCATCGCTCTAGCGCTTACATGTATTGCTGGATTTTAATATAACTTCACTCAAAGGTTGGGTATAATGATATCTCAAGCGGATTCAACTTTTAGGGTCTGGGGCTCAAGGTCAATACCACTGTGGCTATTTTTAGAAAAGAAAAACTTTGTCATTGCTCTAGCCCCTGCATTTATCGATGGATTTTAATATAACTTCACACTCGTGCTGGGTATGATGATATCTCTAGCGAGTTGGACTTTCAGGGTCCAGGGCTCAAGGTCAAGGTCAATGTGGCTATTTTTAGAAAAAACTTAGTCATGGTTGTAGTGCCCTCGTTTATTGATGTATTTTAATATAACTTCACACAAATGTTCGGTATGATGATATATCGAGTAAGTTTGACTTTCACGGTCCGGGGCTGAAGGTCAACGTCACTGTGGCTTTTTTTAGAAAAAAAACTATGTCATTGCTCCAGCCCCTGCATTTATTGATGGAATTTAATATAACTTCACACACATGTTGGGTATGATGATATCTCTAGTGAGTTGGACTTTCAGGGTCCAGGGCTCAAGGTCAAGGTCACTTTGGCTTTTTTTTTTAGAAAACTTTGTCATCGCTCTAGCGCCTACATTTATTGATGGATTTTAAAACAAATGTTGCATGTGATAATATCTCGAGCGAGTTCGACTTTCAGGATCCTGGCCTCAAGGTCAAGGTCACTGTGGCTTTTATTAGAAAACTTTGTCATCGCATTTATTTATGTATTTTTAAGTCACATAAAGGTTGCGTTTGATAATATCTCAAGCAAGTTCGACCTTCAGGGTCCTAGGCTCAGGGTCACTGTGGCTTTTGCATTAAAGGCTGTACTTTTTGGTTCTCTTTCATTTGCTTCAGTCTGTTTAGCTCTTTTACATAAGAAAATGGCTTTTTTGGCAAAACCTGCAAAACTGGATTTTTTTCCTCTTTTTTTTCAAATAAAACACTTTAAACAAAATTTCTTCTTCAGTGGTTCTAAGGGGTACGACCTGGTTCTATTTTAATTGCTGCAGTCTATTGGGCTGTTTTACAGAAAAAAAAAAACATTTTTGATAACTTGACCCCATCCAACGTAGGCCCCCAAAGGCGAGCTATGTTGTCTTCCGACAACTCTTGTTCTTATTTCTGCTCGAAGACGTAGGTTGGTGGTATTCGTTAGAACTGCCTGAATGAGGCGGTTCTAAAGAGCACACACAGCCTATGTTTGCGGTATAAAGAAGAAAAATATTACGGAATTTCTTCTGAAATGCAGACATTTTCGAGAATGATGTGGAAAATTCTCGTTCAATGCCTCATTGAAGCGGTTCTAACGAGTACCCACTACCTATGGCTTGGAGCAGAAATAAGAAAAATAATGAAAACCCCCGTAAACCCCAGTTTTCTCTATATAAAGTCAGGTTTAGGGGGAGGATGTGCACAAACACACAAACTCCATTATTAAAATTCTCAATGCATTTACAGAAAACGAGGCGGTTCTAATGGGTACCCACAATCTATATTATTATGGCCTTCACTTCTATATAGAGGCCTCAACAACAATTTGGCGTCATAGGTGATAAACTACACTAATTTAGTTTAGATACTTACATCCAGGTTTTCCATTATCCTTGCTTGAGTGATGCTTTTTGGCACAACACAGATCCCATTTTGAAGATGGAAACGTAAAATAGTCTGAAAACAGCCTTTTCAAGTTTTATAAACTTCCATTGGGGAGTGTTTCCGGTATTTACAAAAATTATTCGGATGCAGATATAGAGAATACCAGGTAAGTGTCTTTTGAAATCAAGTTTATCAGTCAAGGCTTCGAGAACGCGTGTAGAATATCGTTGCTTAAGTTGCCGAGCCATTCTACATGCGTTCTCGAAACCGAGCCTGATAAACTTGATATTAAAGGACTCGAATCTGGTATCCTGTTTATCAGTTTACCCCCTTGTACAATTTACAATCAGTTATCGATGGTCCTCGATGCGTCCGAAAATTCTGGAGGTCGATATATTTTGTATCAGGTGACTGTATTTTTCCTGTGATATTTAATACGTATTTTTTTCTTTTTTTTCCAGTAATAATAACATTTTGTATTTTTTTCTAGTAGTTCCCTTCATTTATAAAAGTGCGATGTCACGTTGACCAGATAAAGCTCACTAAAGTCTTGTCCTGAGATGTATGTAGCATTTCTTTATCAGGCCAATGTGCTAAAATGCATTAATATAGAGTGGGAGTGATAATACGTTTAGAATGACCTGGGTATCTTCAAAATGCCTATTCTTTGTATGACCGCCGCATGCTGTGTCTACTTCCAACGAAACCGTAACATTGTACACGGTTACTTCTAACAATAATAAACAAAATGCTGACATAAGGGTAAAGAGATGAGAGTATAATTACGACGTTGACTCAACATTGATTCAACGTTGTGTGCTTGCCGATTCTTTAACGTAAAAGAACTGAAACATTATTGCAAAATATGGAGTAAATGCATCTTATAGTATGTATTAGATGCACACACGCTGTTTCTTTCTTTTTCTTTGGTATTTACATTCTGTGTTTGTTGAAGGATGTGGTTTTCCGTATTTGAAAGTTTGAAAAGTCACAATTGCATGGATAAGTCTGTGAAACGCTGATCTATGTTTGACATCAATATTTCACGGTAGGGTTTTTCCCGGTAAGCTTTCAGTATTGCAACTCAGATATGATTAAGCATTTTTGCTTCCTGGAAACAGCTGACATATTTTCACAAATAAATCCTTTAGTGCATGTCACTATTTTAGTGACATTATAGCGTATACAACTTGTAAGACTAAAATCTTATTTATTTTATTGCCCTTGTGTGAGGGGAATATAACGGTTTGTGCACCCGAGCGGGTAATATTTCCCGAGAGCGAAGCCCGAGGGCAATATTCTTTGTCGATGGTGAATAAATGGTCATATTTCACTCAAACAAGGGCAATACATGATATATTAATCCGAATTCTTTCTTCTAGAGATTCTTTCAGTGAATGCACTTGTAGATTTGAGTAATAACGTCAGGGGGAAATATTGCATGGGAATGTGATAATTCATTGCCATGTACGAGATTTCTACAGATTATTTCAATGGATGCACTTGTTCTTTTGAGCAGTGACATCAGAGGGGAATATTGCAGGGAAAATGATCATTTATGGCCCTGCGCGTGGCATGCTCTCGGCCAAACAGAATTCTAGAATAGCTCATGAATATTAATGAGTTATGATAATGTACTCTGCTTTACTTTACTTCACCTCACTTCACTTTACTTGAATCCCTTTTTGGACTCCACTCTTCACTTCACTTCACATTATTGTTATCATTTGACTACTGTTACTGGAAAACTAAAAAGATGGTTAATCATTCTAAAAGCTCTGAAGCTTAAGAATAAAAAGACCATATGACTGTTTATTGAATCGCTCAACCTTATATCACATTTAAAACATACTTGAGCAATGCTTCTGCCTTTCTTGGAAGCAATTTCTTTTAGGACAGGGTCCTCAAACGGGCTGGGTTCTCCCTCTTCTCGCCTGGGAAAATAGAAAATATCAGCATTTTCTTTTTACTTTAAAACTTTAATGTCTCGAACACCGATAGCTCGTCTACCATTGGTAAGTCGAACTCATTCTTGAGTTCATTGGACTATAAGAATCTTATCTGGGTGTGAGGGTGGATGGAAAATTCCGTCCCGAGGGTCACTGTCCGGCATCACGAGGCTTGACGAGTGATGCCGGGCAGTGAACCCGAGGGACAGAGTTTTCAATCCACCCCTCACACCTATATATTTCTTGCATACCTTCCATTTCTTGGCGCTGATTTTTTAATGCTGCAGTCACTTAGGTTTCCGACTACCGCCATATTGCGACGGCACTGCAGGAAAGTTTGGTGACGTCACGTAACGGGATGTGACGTCAACCTTAACGACGGCGCATATGAGGTCGTATTCAACCAGTGCATTTATCAAACGCGCGAGAATGTTCGATTTTTGGTAAGAACACCAATGTCTCCCTGCCCTACATCATAGTGTAGTTTATATTTTCATGTCCTTTGGGATCATTGATTCCCTTGTGGAATTTTGAAAACATATGAGGGTCACTGATGATGCCTAATTGGCCGAAACTAGCTAGTCTGGCCCAGAAAGCATGTACACTTCATTTTTCCAGTTCTGTGGTGTGTTCCTTGCTTCGAAAGGATAACCCTTTTAAAGAACATATTTGACGTCACTGCAGCCGGTGTCTGGGAAAGTGTGGCGGTCGTAAAACGTCTTCCTGCCCTACATGATAGTGTAGTTTATATTTTCTTGTCCTTTGGGATCATTGGTTACATTGTGGAATTTTGAAAATATATGAGGGTCACTGATGAGGGCTAATCGGCCGAAACTAGCTAGTCTTTCCCAGAAAACATGTACACTTCATTTTTTCCAGTTCTGTGGTGTATTCCTTGCTTCGAAAGGCTAACCCTTTCATAGAACATATTAGAACAGAATTTCTAGCCAAAGGTTAAATATAGATTTCCGTATCTGGTGTGCAAGATATTTCTTTTCATATCTCCTGATAAGCAATAATTTGGGAAAATGTCGGAAGATTTTGTGTCATGAAAAGGTATGATGTGTGTTCTCATTAGAACAACAGTTAGGGATAATTTCGGAAGATTTTGTGTCATGGAAAGGTATGCGGTGAGTATTCATTAGTACAATAGTAAAGGATAATTTAGGAAGATTTTGTGTCATGGAAAGGTATGCGGTGAGTACTCATTAGTACAATAGTAAAGGATAATTTAGGAAGATTTTGTGTCATGGAAAGATATGCGGTGAGTATTCATTAGTACAATAGTAAAGGATAATTTAGGAAGATTTTGTGTCATGGAAAGGTATGTGATGAGTACTGATTAGTACAATAGTAAAGAATAATTTAGGAAGATTTTGTGTCATGGAAAGGTATGCGATGAGTACTCATTAGTACAATAGTAAAGGATAATTTAGGAAGATTTTGTGTCATGGAAAGGTATGCGGTGAGTACTCACTAGTACAATAGTAAAGGATAATTTAGGAAGATTTTGTGTCATGGAAAAGTATGTGATGAGTACTCATTAGTACAATAGTAAAGGATAATTTAGGAAGATTTTGTGTCATAAAAAAGTATGTGATGAGTACTCATTAGTACAATAGTAAAGGGTAATTTTAGAAGATTTTGGGTCATGGAAAGGTATGTGATGAGTACTCATTAGTACAATAGTAAAGGATAATTTAGGAAGATTTTGTGTCATGGAAAAGTATGTGATGAGTACTCATTAGTACAATAGTAAAGGATAATTTAGGAAGATTTTGTGTCATGGAAAAGTATGTGATGAGTACTCATTAGTTACAATAGTAAAGGGTAATTTAGGAAGATTTTGTGTTATGGAAAAGTATGTGATGAGTACTCATTAGTACAATAGTAAAGGATAATTTAAGAAGATTTTGTGTCATCGAAAGGTATGTGATGAATACTCATTAGTACAATAGTAAAGGATAATTTAGGAAGATTTTGTGTCATGGAAAGGTATGCAGTGAGTACTCATCAGTACAATAGTAAGGGATAATTTAGGAAGATTTTGTGTCATGGAAAAGTATGTGATGAGTACTCATTAGTACAACAGTAAGAATAATTTAAAAAGATTTTGTGTCATGGAAAAGTATGTGATGAGTACTCATTATTACAATAGTAAGGGATAATGTAGGAAGATTTTGTGTCATGGAAAGGTATGCGGTGAGTACTCATTAGTACAATAGTAAGGGATAATTTCGGAAGATTTTGTGTCATGGAAAGGTATGCAGTGAGTACTCATTAGTACAATAGTAAGGGATAATTTAGGAAGATTTTGTGTCATGGAAAAGTATGTGACGAGTACTCTTTAGTACAATAGTAAGGGATAATTTAGGAAGAGTTTGTGTCATGGAAAAGTATGTGATGAGTACTCATTAGTACAATAGTAAGGGATAATTAAAGAAGATTTTGTGTCATGGAAAAGTATGTGATGAGTACTCATTAGTACAATAGTAAAGGATTATTTAGGAAGATTTTGTGTCATGGAAAAGTATGTGATGAGTACTCATTAGTACAACAGTAAGCATAATTTAGGAAGATTTTGTGTCATGTAAAAGTATGTGATGAGTACTCATTATTACAATAGTAAGGGATAATTTAGGAGGATTTTGTGTCATGGAAAAGTATGTGATGAGTATTCATTAGTACAATAGTAAGGGATAATTTAGGAAGATTTTGTGTCATGGAAAGGTATGCGGTGAGTACTCATTAGTACAATAGTAAAGGATAATTTAGGAAGATTTTGTGTCATGGAAAGGTATTCGGTGAGTAATCAATAGTACAATAGTAAGGGTTAATTTAGGAAGATTTTGTGTCATGGAAAGGTATGCGGTGAGTATTCATTAGTACAATAGTAAAGGATAATTTAGGAAGATTTTGTGTCATGGAAAGGTATGCGGTGAGTACTCATTAGTACAATAGTAAGGGATAATTTAGGAAGATTTTGTGTCATGGAAAAGTATGTGATGAGTACTCATTAGTACAATAGTAAGGGATAATTTAGGAAGATTTTGTGTCATGGAAAAGTATGTGATGAGTACTCATTAGTACAACAGTAAGGAATATTTTAGGAAGATTTTGTGTCATGGATATGTATGTGATGAGTACTTATTAGTACAAAAGTAAAGGATAATTTAGGAAGATTTTGTGTCATTGAAAGGTATGCGGTGAGTACTCATTACTACAATAGTAAAGGATATTTAGGAAGATTTTGTGTCATGGAAAAGTATGTGATGAGTACTCACTAGTACAATAGTAAGGGATAATTTAGGAAGATTTTGTGTCATGGAAAGGTATGCGGTGAGTACTCATTAGTACAACATAAAGGGATAATTTAGGAAGATTTTGTGTCATGGAAAAGTATGTGATGAATACTCATTAGTTACAATAGTAAGGGATAATTTAGGAAGATTTTGTGTCATGGAAAAGTATGTGATAAGTACTCATTAGTACAATAGAAAGGGATAATTTAGGAAGATTTTGTGTCATGGAAAAGTATGTGATGAGTACTCATTAGTACAATAGTAAAGGATAATTTAGGAAGATTTTGTGCCATGGAAAGGTATCCTGTGTGTACTCATTAGAACAAAAGTTAGTGATAATTAAGGAAGATTTTGTGCCATGAAAAGATATGCTGTGTGTACTCATTAGGACAATAGTAAGGAAAATTTTGTGTCATGGAAAAGTATGTGATGAGTACTCATTAGTACAATAGAAAGGGATAATTTAGGAAGATTTTGTGTCATGGAAAAGTATGTGATGAGTACTCATTAGTACAATAGTAAAGGATAATTTAGGAAGATTTGGTATCATGATAAGGTATGCTGTGTGTACTCATTAGAACAACAGTTAGGGATAATTTAGGAAGATTTTGTATCATGAAAAGGTATGCTGTGTATACTCATCAGAACAACAGTTAGGGATGTTTTCGGAGATATTGTGTCATGAGAAGGTATGCTGTGTATTCTCATTAGAACAACAGTTAGGGATGTTTTCGGAGATATTGTGTCATGAGAAGGAAGGCTGTGTGTACTCATTAGAACAATAGTTTGTGATAATTGAGTAAAATATTGTGTTATGAAAAGGAATGCTGTGTGTACTCCTTAGAACAATAGTTAGTGATAATTGAGGAAAATATTGTGTCATGAAAAGGAATGCTTTGTGTACTCATTAGAACAAAAATTAGGGATAATTTAGGAAGATTTTGTGTCATGAAAAGTAATGCTGTGTGTACCCATTAGAACAAAAGTTAGTGATAATTAAGGAAGATTTTGTGCCATGAAAAGATATGCTGTGTGTACTCATTAGGACAATAGTAAGGGATAATTTAGGAAGATTGTGTGCCATGAAAGATTAGTTGTGTGTACGCATTGGAATCGTCTCGATGAGTTTTCTCTGTAATAGGTAGGTCAATTTACGGTCATTAAGAAATACTTACCAGGGTCTTGAAGATGCACCAAGAGGCGCATATGCTGTAATCACCATTCCTCTTTCTTTACAAAAATCCACGAGACGCTTGTTAGAGAAGTAGGGCGATATTTCTATCTGCAGCAAGCATTTTATATCAAATATAGTATTATAAACGGAGGTAACATAGCGTGCCTATAGTGGCGATGAAAAGTAAGTTATTTATAACAGGAATGAATTTCATTTTTGTGGATTTTATCGATATTTAAACTCCGGCGAATTACTCAAAAACAGAATGAAGCCCGACGGGTTTCGTGCTATGTTTTTGAGTGATATTACTACATGTCGCTGTGTGAAAAGATTATGAGATTCTTGCTCAAGGAATTTATCGAAGTATATCACTTTTATTTTAACTACTGAAATCTCTCAAACTGTATATAATGATAGAGAATTGGAAATATTCTGCAACCAATCAATGTGAAGAAGGGTTCAACACAAAAACCCCGCCTTATGACGTCACTCGCAGATTCTGACGTAAGACGGTGCAACACACCCGTGCGAAATAGTGCATTTTCATCACGATAACACATCCGTGTGATTTAGTACAATTTTCAAATCTCAAAAAGGCATTTTTCTATTGAAAATTTGCGATATTTTTCTTATTTATACTCCAAACATAGGTTTTGAGTACCCACAACCTATGTTTTGGTACAGAAATAAGTAAAATAATGTTTACCCCTGTAAACACCAGTTTTCTCTATATAAAGTGGGGTTTAGGGGGTCTTTATTTCACGGACTTGTTCACGTGATGTTTTCACATCTTCAAAATTGCTACTTTTCTGATAAGAATCTGTGATAATTTTTGTACCTATACTGCAAACAATGGTTGCTTGTTCTCGTAAGAACCGCCAAATTGAGGCGGTTCTAATGAGTACCCACAACCTGTGTCTTGGAGGAGAAATAAGAAAAAATATGTAAACCGCCGTATTGTTTTCACTATTTTAAGTGGGGTTTAGCGGGTGTTCATTTCACGGACTTATGTACGTGATGTAAAATGCACGTGTTTAAAATCCATTGAAGTCTAACTGTTGGTTTTCGTTTGCTCCGGCAATCAGTGGTTTCTTGCTGTGGAGTCCTCACCATTGTTTCATCTCTGTGGTTGTCTGATTTTTTTGTGTTCACGGAGATGTTGCACTGATGAGTTAGGAGACCTTGATGCGGACTGAACAAATTATTTGTCTAAATCGCGACGGTAGTTAGTGCGAGGATTGTGGCCACGTAAAATAGATTTATGCCCCCCTCCCCCTCCAAGTGGAGTTCGTTTCAAGGCCTCCTAACTCATCAGTGCAACATCTCCGTGAACACAAAATTCAAACAACCACAGAGACGAAACAACGGTGAGGACTCGACAGCAAGAAATCACTGAAATGCTAGAGCAAAAGAAAACCAACAGTTAGACTCGGATGTAATCCCAAGTTTTGCTATATAAAAGTGGGGTCCAAGGGGTTCAGAATTATTCAGGAGTGTGTTTCTGATGTGAACATCCATGTGAAGTTTGAAGGCTGAATTGTAAGTGTTATTTAAACGAAAAAGAAAAACTTAAAAAAAAAAATAAAAAAAAAAAGGAAAGAAAAACTTAAAAAAAAAAAAAAAAAAAAAACGGAGAGAAAAGGGGAGATATTTCACACCATATGCATGATAAGAATGTAAACCTTGTGATGTTGAGTATTTGTGTAAAGTTTCATAAAGCTAGGCCAAATACTTTTGGAAATATAATCAAGGTTAAAGTTTTAGTGAAATTTTCAAAAAAATAGGCCAAAGGTCAAGGTCAAATGTCAAAAATTTTGATGTCGATGAAAAGGTCTTGTTCTAAGGAACATCCATGTGAAGGCTCTGATATAAATAGTATTGGAATGAGAGGAAAAAAAGAAAAGGGGAGATAATTCAGCCAAAATCAACAATACAGTTTTAATTATGGCCATTTGGGAGGATATAGCTCTTGTGATGGTGAGTATGTGTATAAGTTTCATAAGGCCACGTCAAATAAATTCGAAAATATAGCCAAGTTAAAGCTTTTTCGGAACGCCAACGACGACGACGACCACCACCTCTCAGACGCCGGAGTGACGACAATAGCTTTAAAGTTTTTCTTCGAAAAAAAATAGACGAACTAATGAAACGAAATACCTGCATATTAGAAGGTCTAATCGTACACCCGTCGAGAATCCGTTGTACCTGCTTACTGTTAAAATTCGATATGCCGATGTTCTTTGCTAGACCTGCTCGGTGACAGTCCTCTACCGCCTAAAATACACAAAGAACAAACTATCTAACTGTAACTTTCCCAACGCTTGAAAGTGACTTTGTCATTTGGTATTGTTTGCATACGACTATATAGGCGAACTTTAATTGTTCGGACATCTGTGGGACAATCAGAATTCGTTCTAAGTAGGGTAAGTTCGCGCCACTTAGGGCTTGTCATGCAGACAGTTCAGAAGGCATATTGCGGATAATTTTACGAAACAAGCCAATTAAAATACATTGTAACTTTAACCGCCGTCAAAACGACAATTTTCCGATGAAAAATCGTAATAGTTTTCTTATTTCTGCTCAAAAGCAGAAATAAGAAAAATAATTTATACCCATGTAAACCTCAGTTTTACTATATAAAAGAGAGTTTGAAGGGGGGTCAAACTTCTACGATTTTACGATGTTTTTTCGATCTTACATGACATAACGGCTTGATGTGTGTACACAAAACATAAAAAATACACTATGCAGTAAATGAACCCAAAATATATTCACTGAACAGAAAAAGAAACGAGAATTAAAATAAAATTTTCTGAACCAAACAATTTTATCATTACATAATGCATGTAACATCGGGCACCAGTCCCTTAAACAAAAAAAGGTGTATTCGATCAACCGTAACATCCGGTTACCAGTCCGGCTGCATTAACCCCATGGTGCACTTGTGCACCAGTGCAGATGGAAACAACATGTACAGAGTCAAGATTTTGTTGTGTATTGCAAAGCTGTGCCTAGAAAAGAGAGTTATAAGAGACGTTAGTGATCGTCGACGTAGCAGACGAGCGAAGCTGACATCAGTACGTCAAAATCAATTTATCATATGACGTCGCGTCGGAGAGTGTAATAACGCCATGTATTATTTTCGATAATCCACTAGTGGATTAAATATGCAAATTAGCTAGTTACGTTCCGTAACGTTACATG
Source organism: Lucinisca nassula (assembly GCA_963580285.1). NCBI lineage: Eukaryota > Metazoa > Mollusca > Bivalvia > Lucinida > Lucinidae > Lucinisca > Lucinisca nassula. The sequence continues at coordinate 5,406,847 of OY757021.1, forward strand.
TACGACGTCCTTAACAACGTCGCGTTCACTAATGGCGGAATATTGACATTTTTGTAAACAATCGTGAATAAAATGCGTTTAAAATGTCATATGATAAATAGAATCTTGCATTCGTGCTCATGTATTATTGAATTTATTAAACTCGTTGATGAAAAGGGATAAAATGCTCGGCAAAGCCTCGCATTTTATCCCTTTTCCTCAACTCGTTTAATAAATTCAATAATACATGAGCACTCATGTAAGATCCTCTATATCAACAATTTATTAAACTCGTTGAGGAAAAGGGATAAAATGCTCGGCAAAGCCTCGCATTTTATCCCTTTTCCTCAACTCGTTTAATAAATTCAATAATACATGAGCACTCATGTAAGATCCTCTATTTATCCGTCTAGCCAGTCTGGCACAGTAAACTTCTACACTCCACACTTTTCATTTTTGTGATGTATTCCTTGCTGAAAACCAGAAAGGTTGTCCAATATTAACCCTGTTATGCCCTTAACAGTAACCCTCAGTGGCTCGAACTACCCGTGTCTCGAACAGATTTTACTTGTCCCAAAGGTGTTCGTTGAAGTTCGTCTATTTGTTTTAAGCATATGAGACTATAAATGGTAGTCTAGTTTACCAGAAAATTATGCCTTCCAAGGCTAAAACATTTCGACAATCTGAACACATTATTTCAATTTGAAGAACTGCAAACTTGTATAGTACAGACACCGTAAAGGCTTAAAAACTCATGCGTTTCCGCTCACCCTACTCTGCAAATTCATGGCTGTCGTTTACGTTTTCCAGCACGTTTGTGTGCTCATTAGAATAATGTTATATGTACTCATTAGAATCTGATCAATGAAATAATATATACCTAAACTAATCACATGATTATGCCATAAGACTGGCACTATAAACAACCCATGATAATAAACTGTTTGAGTCATTTAAGGCTGAATGTACCCAGATATGCGTTTGGAATATCTTAGACTATCTGGAATATAACTGAGTTAAAGTATGATTCTAATGTGTAAATGCCATTCACACCGCTACTACAAGCTTGCTGTTGGAACCAACCCTTTAAGCGACGCGGGCAGAGTAGTTTGATTTTTCACGAAGTTAAGCGATAGAGAGAGAGAGAGAGAGAGAGAGTGGTAAGCAACAGGATGAATCACCGCGTTGCTTGACCTCGTGGAAGACCCGAAATTCGATATAAACAGTAATGAAATGAGTGGAATGAAAAGGGTCAGACAATTAGTAGTGCAGTTTGTATATTCTTCTCGGGTACTGTTCCTTTTTTTTCAAGTTTTTAGTGGTCTATAAAAATATTGGCGTGTGTGACATACCTTATACGTTTCTAATAGGTTTTCTCTTCCAAACGGTGTTTTGCCATCTTTGTCCTCTGGGAAAACTGTATGAAAATCATCCGACTGCACCATGCATGTGTGAAATAATAATATATCAAAATGAAGAACATGCTTTTAATTATGACATTCGAGGAAAGGATACATTAAAGTTGCTGTCGGTCGTCCAAGGCACTTGTTCTTTCGTAGTTTTATGCTAGTTGGTCTTAGTATATTGCCAAATTCGTCCTTAGAGAAAACTGTATTAAAATCAACCGACCGCAAAATGTTTTGGATTAAGTAATAGCAGATTAAAATAAAGAACAAAACATGCCTCGATTAGAACTGCCGAACAAACAACAACAGGCTTTATTTCATTTTCTGTCGATCGTTCCAAGCCAGTAGGTCCTGTGTAGTTTAGTGTTTTATATGCTATTTGCTTTTAGTATTTTGCTATCGTTTTTCCGTTGGGAAAGTAGAAGTAAAACAAAAAACAGGAATCGATACAATTAACTTACTCCACCCATCAAAGACACAAAGGGGAAAGAAACACAAACATGAAGCGACCAGACCATACTGGAAACCTAAACAAAGGAAGGCCATAAGGACAGTCACTTTCCAACAAAATGGCCAAATGGCTATCCAAAATAAAAAGACACAAGTGATACACACAGTAAGTAACAAACAACAACATAAACAAACCACCACAGAAGAACCGCCTTGGAACGGTCAGTGGAAAGAATTCCACTGGTGGCTTAAATCGATTTTACATGGCCATAATCCTCGCCCTTACCTCTGTCGCGATATACACTAATTTTGTTAAGTCCGCATGAAGGCTTCCTAACTCATCAGTGTAACATCTCCGAGAACATACAAATCAAAAAACTACAGAGATGAAACAAGGTTGAGGACTCGACAGCATACAGACTGTATGAAAATCATCCGACTGCAAAACGTGTAAGTGAAGTAATCACCGATCAAAATGAAGGACATGCGTATGATTATGGTAGCAGAACAAAAGAGAACAGGTTGTATTTAAATTGTTGTCGATCATCCCAATGCGCTCCACAGCCATCAAAAAATGCCGAACCAACGTCGTATCACTGTCGGTCCGACGTTGGTCCGCTGCTTTCTTTGGGGAAAACTGCATGAAATTCATACAGCTGCAAAATGAATTAGTCAAGCAAGTCATCACGAAAACACACCTATATAATTTTGACCCCTTGAACCCCACATTCATACAGAAAAACTGGGGTTTCCGGGGGTATACCTTATTTTTCTAATTTCTGCTCTAAAATAAAGATCGAGGTACTCGTTAGAATCGCCTCGATGAGGCGGTTCTAACGAGTGCCCACACTCTATATTTTGAGCAGTAATGAGAAAAATATCACAATTTTTCATCTTAAAATTTTCATTTTTTTTCGGCGATAAAAGTGGCAATGTATTTGTATAGACGTGTTTGCATAATGACAGTTCAAAATTAGGAACATGCATTTAATAATTGTAAATTGTTGTGCTAACAATCTTAATGAGATCGTGTGTTAGTGGTTTCAAATATATTTTGGCTTTCGTATTTTGTCATATTTGATCTTTGTCCTGTGTTACGTTTGCAGAAGGTTTTCTGTTCCAAATGGTATTTTCCCGTCTTCATCAATTTGGAAAATTGTACAAAACATTACGACTGCAAAGCGTATGAGTGTAATTAATACAAGATCAAAATGAAGAACATTTATTGGTCAGGACAGCAGTACAAAAAGGGAACAATGTAATACACACCTTCACTGAGTCAGGCCAATGGACGAGGTACATGTCAACATAACCCAGTTGAAACTTCGAAAGAGAACAGTGAAATACAAACCTTTAGTGAGTGAGGCCAGTTGACGAGATGCCTGTCAACACAATCCAGTTGTAACTTTGAAAGAGAACAGTGAAATACAAACCTTCAGTGAGTGAGGCCAGTGGACGAGATACATGTCGACATAATCCAGTTGTATCAAGAGAACAGAGAAATACAAACCTTCAGCGAGTGAGGCCAGTGGACGAGATACATGTCAACATAATCCAGTTGTATCAAGAGAATAGTGCAATACAAACCTTAAGTGAGTGAGGCCAGTGGACAAGATGCATGCCAACATAATCAAGTTTTATCAAGAGAATAGTGCAATACAAACCTTAAGTGAGTGAGGCCAGTGGACGAGATACATGTCAACATAATCCATTTGTATCAAGAGAACAGTGAAATACAAACCTTTAGTGAGTGAGGCAAATGGACGAGGTACATATCAACATAATCCAGTTGTATCAAGAGAACAGTGAAATACAAACCTTCAGTGAGTGAGGCCAGTGGAAGAGGTACATGTCAACATAATGCAGTTGTAACTTTGAAAGACAACAGTGAAATACTAACCTTTAGTGAGTGAGGCCAGTGGACGAGATACATGTCAACATAATCCATTTGTATCAAGAGAACAGTGAAATACAAACCTTTAGTGAGTAAGGCCAGTGGCCGAGGTACATGTCAACATAATTCAGTTGTATCAAGAGAACTGTGAAATACAAACCTTAAGTGAGTAAGGCCAGTGTCCGAGGTACATGTCAACATAATTCAGTTGTATCAAGAGAACAGTGAAATACAAACCTTTAGTGAGTAAGGCCAGTGGCCGAGGTACATGTCAACATAATTCAGTTGTATCCAGAGAACAGTGAAATACAAACCTTTAGTGAATGAGACCAATGGACGAGGTACATGTCAACATAATCCAGTTGTATATTTGAAAGAGAACAGTGAAATGCAAACCTTTAGTGAGTGAGGCCAGTGGATGAGATACATGTCAACACAATCCAGTTGTATCAAGAGAACAGTGAAATACTAACCTTTAGTGAGTAAGGCCAGTGGACGAGGCACATGTCAACATAATCCAGTGTAAATTTGAAAGAGAACAGTGAAATACAAACCTTTAGTGAGTGAGGCCAGTGGACGAGATACATGTCAACATAATCCAGATGTAGCTTTGAAAGAGAGTCTTGAAGAGCTCGTTTCACCAGGGACGGATTATGATGTGTACACCACAGCTGAACATAAACATATACACGAACAAGTTATTTCTTTAAAAGATACAATGAAATTCTAATATTAAGACCACCTTTCGGAGTGTCCAAAACACTCCAAAATGTTTTGACTTTGATGTATTACGTCCCCGAAACACTAAATTAGTCATTTAGGAGACGGTGCTTGTATTTTTGTGGAACTTTTACCTGACATTGAGATGAAATGAAATCTTAAGCCCTGCCGCCCAATGTAACCAATAGCTTTACATGTACAACTTTGCCTGGGCAAGCATTTCAGTGGTTTCTTGCTGTCGAGTCCTCACCGTTGTCTCACCTCTGTGGTTTTTTGATTGTTGTGTTCACGGAGATGTTGCACTGATGAGTTAGGAGGCCTTCATGCGGACTGAACAAATTATTTGTCTAAATCGCGACGGAAGTAAGGGCGAGGATTGTGGCCACGTAAAATCGATTTAAGCCCCCCAGTGGAAATCTTCCACTGACCGTTCCAAGGCGGCTCTTCTGTGGCGATTTATTTATGTTGTTGTTTGTTGCTTGCTGTGTGTATCACTTGTGTCTTTTAATTTTGGATGGCCATATGGCCATTTTGTGGGAAAGTAACTGTCCTTATGGCCTTCCTTTGTTTGGGTTTCCATTTTTGTCTGGTCGCTTAATGTTTGTATTTCTTTCCCTTTGGTGTCTTTTATGGGTGGAGTAAGTTAATTGTATCAATTCCTGATCTTTGTTTTACTTCTACTTTAGACCCCACGAGCATTGTATCAGTTCTCATGTGCGGTCTGTTTCATCTCTCCATGGAAGCACACTGAAGCCCAATCTATTTCTGCAAACCCGTATAGGCGGGGGCAGACATTCCAAAATGTGGTCTCACACTACATATCAATGGTTGCATAATAAAAGAAAAAGGGAATGACAGTAACCGCTTAAATAGGAAAAATATGAGCTGGTCGTTATAGTGGAATATCACTGTATATGGTCGAATTATTGATATAATAGCCAAAATATTGATAACATTGCAAAATAGTGAAATTGCAAAAGGTAATTAATATTCATTACAAAATGGCGAAGTTGAGTGTGTGAACACGAAAAGGTGCAACTCGGAATATATACAAATAAGCGAAAACTGTGCATGCATGTAGCCAATATAGGAATGAATAAGAGCTTCATGCTAAGTTTGTGAGTGATTCGTCGGAGTTTACACATCGATAAAATTATAAAAAATGATAATTCATTCCTTATAATTCCACGTTTGTTATCGAAATGTTTAAAAATGCCAAAAATGGTAAATTTTAGGAATTCTTTCGAAAGCGTAAGGATGAACTTACAAATGCCCACGGCGGAATGGTTATGCACTTTGAACTGAGCTGCCATCTTTGAAAGAAACACAAGCGAAAAAACATCAAAGTAGAAGTAAAACAAAGATCAGGAATCGATACAATTAACTTACTCCACCCATCAAAGACACCAAAGGGAAAGAAATACAAACATTAAGCGACCAGACCATAATGGAAACCTAAACAAAGGAAGGCCATAAGGACAGTTACTTTCCCACAAAATGGCCATATGGCCATCCAAAATAAAAAGACACAAGTGATACACACAGTAAGTAACAAACAACACCATAAATAAACCGCCACAGAAGAACCGCCTTGGAACGGTCAGTGGAATGATTTCCACTGGGGGGCTTAAATCGATTTTACGTGGCCACAATCCTCGCCCTTACTTCCGTCGCGATTCAAACAAATAATTTGTTCAGTCCACATGAAGGCCTCCTAACTCATCAGTGCAACATCTCCGTGAACACAAAAATCAAAGTTTTAAATTCAGTTTATTTATCTTCTAACGGTTACTTTTTTAATAGTTCTCCTTCTTCACTTCAACGCTGTTGACGTCGCTTCATAAACAATTGCGTGACGCGCTGGTTCTAAACATGCTATTTGACGCCACGTTATAGTGCTACATACAGATCTAATATTCTTGCTCATGGAATTTATCGAAGTATAAAAATTTTATTTTAACCATTCTAATCGCTCGAAATGCACATAATGATGTCGATTTGGAATCACTACAACGTGTAATGCTTTCGATTTGTAATATTCATCTCATATATTGTAGGTGTACAGCTGATCTGAATCTTCGCTGTCTGCACATGCCGCTCAAGTGAAAATTCAGTGTTCTAACCACTAAGCACAAGTCTGCTATTTGACGTTCTTGCCTAAAAAAATATGTCATAAAAGTGTTACTTTAAATTCATTTTCAATTTCTCTCTCCCACTCATGCTTTTAGATCTTGCGTGTTACCTTTGTTGTGACAAAAAGTTCTTCTCTCTTGACAACTCCACTCTCAATCTTCTCTTTGATGGCTTTTCCAACATCAGCCTCGTTCCCGTAGTTCCACGCGCAGTCAATATGGCGATACCCAGCATCAATAGCTGCCTTTACTGCGTTTCCAACAGATGTGGCATCGCCCTTTGAAAACATAAAAGTTTGTGAAAGAATTAACATGCATAATATTGTCATTTGAATCCGAAATGAACTGACGTTAAGGTGCATAACTCGCATGGAACATTTCCTGATCAATGCCCGGTGCCAGAAGAAATATGAATTTATCATATGACGTCGCGTCTGAGAGTGTAATAACGTCATGTATTATTTTCGATAATCCACTAGTGGATGAAATATGCAAATTAGCTAGATACGTCCCGTAACGTTACATATACGACGTCCTTAACGCCATCGCGTTTATTAACGGCGAAATATTGACAATTTTGTAAACAATTGTGAATAAAATGCGTTTTAAATGTCATATGATAAATAGAATTTTGCATTCGTGCTCATATATTATTGAATTTATTAAACTAGTTGAGGAAAAGGGATAAAATGCTCGGCAAAACCTCGCATTTTATCCCTTTTCCTCAACTCGTTTAATAAATTCAATAATACATGAGCACTCATGTAAGATCCTCTATAAAAACATCATTTCCGGCGGACTGATAGTGTTGTCGGAGTTTGCCTTCACTTCTATTTTATTGCCTTCACTTCTTTTTTATCTTTAATGGTCTTTTTTTCAGTGAACATCGACTGGTACTGGCTCTTCTAAACTTATCAGAAAAAATCATGTGAAATAAGCTATATTTTTGTAGTTGTTTGTGTTTTTTTTTTTTTTGTTTGATTGTTTTTTTTTGTCACATTTTCCCATGGCTTACCCTCAAACAAAGAAAATTAATTTCTGCCAAGCCAACTGACTAGAACGTATCAATGACAAAATCAAAATAATCAAAAAGGATATGTTAAAGAGTACACACACTATACCTTTTCAAAATCAAATATCATCCTAAATTATCGTGGCACAAGTCCGTGAAATAAATATCCCTCAAAATAGAAGTAGAGGCAATGATCAGGAATCGATACAATTAACCCACAGCTCCCATCAGTGACACCAAAGGGAAAGTAACACAAACATGAAGCAACAGACCCCAACGGATACACCAAAAGCAGAAAGCCAAGAGGACAGTTACTTTCTCACAAAATGGCCAAAGAACTATCCAAAATAAAATAATATAAGCGACACAAACATCTGAAGACAAACCATAACAAAAATATCCCCGACAGAAGAACCGCATTGGAACGGTAAGCGGAAACGAATTCCACTGGGAGGTGGCTTAAATCGATTTTACGTGGCCACAATCCTCGCCCTCAACCCCGTCGCGATTTAGACAAACAATTTGCTCAGTCCGCATTAAGGCCTCCAAACTTCAGACAAACTATAACAAAAAAGTATATATACCGCGACAGAAGAACCGCCTTGGAACGGTCAGTGAAACGAATTCCACTGTGGGGCTTAAATCGATTTTACGTGGTCACAATCCTCGCCCTTACTTCCGTCGCGATTAAGACAAATAATTTGGCCAGTCCGCATGAAGGCCTCCTTTATATAGAGAAATGTGGGGTTTACAGATATTACATTATTTTATTTATTTCTGGTCCTATGTTTGGGATGAAAAACAAAGAATATCACACACTTTCATCAGAAAAATGTCAGTTCTTGAGATATGACAAAATACACTATGCTACACGGATTTGCTACCGTAATGTATATTTTTTATCACATGACATCGCGTCTGAGAGTGTAATAACGTCCTGTAATAAATTCGATAATCCACTAGTGTAGTAAAGATGCAAATTAGTTAGATACGCCCCGTAACGTTACATGTACGGCGTCCTTTACGACGCCGCGTGTACTAATGGCGGAATATTGACATTTTTGTTAAACAATCGTGAATAAAATGCACTTTAACTGTCATATGATAAATAGAGTCTTTTTATTTGCCTTCACTGCAGCTGGTGTTGTGCCGTGTGGCGGCCGTAAAACGTCTCCCCGTACATCAACCATAGTGCAGTTTATATTTTACTTTTGGTTCTTTGAGATCAGCGTGAATATTCTGAGAAATCAGAAATAATTAATTGGTTTAGACTCGTATTCTAGACAGATTTTTAATTATTTGGACCCCATTTTGATTTATATTAGTCTTTGAATCGACTGCCTATTCGAAATTCGCAAAATTGCAGGATGTTTCCTCTGGCTTTCTTTGCCGGATCATTACAGGGTCACTGATGAGGCTATATTAGCCGAAACTACGTAGTATGACCCATCTTCTTTCTTATGAATGTTTTCATTGGTCTTAAAGGAACTCATTTTTGATTTTTATTTGCCTTCACTGCAGCTGGTGTTGTGCCATGTGGCGGCCGTAAAACGTCTCCCCGTACATCAACCATAGTGCAGTTTATATTTTACTTTTGGTTCTTTGAGATCAGCGTGAATATTCTGAGAAATCAGAAATAATTTATTGGTTTAGACTCGTATTCTAGACAGATTTTTAATTATTTGGACCCCATTTTGATTTATGAATCGACTGCCTATTCGAAATTCGCAAAATTGCAGGATGTTTCCTCTGGCTTTCTTTGCCGGATCATTACAGGGTCACTGATGAGGCTATATTAGCCGAAACTACGTAGTATGACCCATCTTCTTTCTTATGAATGTTTTCATTGGTCTTAAAGGAACTCATTTTTGATTTTTATTTGCATTCGTGTTTATGTATTATTGAATTTATTAAACTCGTTAAGAAGAAGATATAAAATGCTCAGTACCCTTTTCCTCAACTCGTTTAATAAATTCAATAATTCATAAACACGCATGCCATCACGATAACAAGTCCGTGAAACGAAGACCCCCCCCCCTAAACCCCACTATATATAGGGAAAAGTGGGGTGTAAGAGGGGTAAACATTATCTGCCTAATTTTTGCTCCAAACCATAGATTGTGGGTACTCGTTAGAACCGCCTCATTGAGGCGGCTCTAACGAGTACCCACCATCTATGCCGAAAGCAGAAATTAGAAAGATGTTATCATTTTTATCTAATATATGTAACTTCTGACACCATGTTGGACGCCATTATTTCACACGGCCATGTTTTCCTAATGCAAGATCCTCTATTTGCTTCAACAAGAATTCAATAGGAATAGCGAGCCATCGATGTTCACGTTAGCAACGCAAAAATCCAGGATCGAGTCACAAAATTACATCAAATTTTGAGCCATTTCATTGGTGACTACCTAAATACGCTTTCTCACATACCAGTGCATATGAGACCAAAATATCTATAGAGAGGATTTTAATTCGAATGAGGTTTTAAATAAATTGAAATCCAGACATTTTTGTGCTTCAAGTCTGTCTACTTACGATTTTTCCACTCTTTACACTACACTTCCTCATAATCTTATAAAAGAAAAGCTTATTGATTTATTTGAATGGGCTTTTCACAGAGAAGATTCTCTCTATCTTGCATGTAATGTCAGAAATGCATTTTTCACTTCTAAAGAGCATAAGAATTATACACTTTGGTCATGTCAGAAAGTGTGTGATGCCCTCACCTTTCTACTTGACAATATTTATATTAAATTCGGTACTAAGTTATTTAGACAAATTGTGGGTATTCCGATGGGTACGAATTGCGCACCTCTTGTGGCTGATCTGTTCTTGTATTGTTATGAAAGATATTCTGAGAAATCAGAAATAAATTATTGGTTTAGACTCATATTCTAGACAGGTTTTTAATTATTTGGACCTATTTTGATTTATATCAGTCTTTGAATCGACTGCCTATTCGAAATTCGCAAAATTGCAGTATGTTTCCTCTGGCTTTCTTTGCCGGATCATTACAGGGTCACTGATGATGCTTTATTAGCCGAAACTACGTAGTATGACCCATCTTCTTTCTTATGAATGTTTTCATTGCTCTTAAAGGAACTCATTTTTGATTTTTATTTGCCTTCACTGCAGCTGGTGTTGTGCCGTGTGGCGGCCGTAAAACGTCTCCCCGTACATCAACCATAGTGCAGTTTATATTTTACTTTTGGTCCTTTGAGATCAGCGTGAATATTCTGAGAAATCAGAAATAAATTATTGGTTTAGACTCATATTCTATACAGGTTTTTAATTATTTGGACCTATTTTGATTTATATCAGTCTTTGAATCGACTGCCTATTCGAAATTCGCAAAATTGCAGTATGTTTCCTCTGGCTTTCTTTGCCGGATCATTACAGGGTCACTGATGAGGCTGTATTAGCCGAAACTACGTAGTATGACCCATCTTCTTTCTTATGAATGTTTTCATTGCTCTTAAAGGAACTCATTTTTGATTTTTATTCATGTTGTCGCTTTCCATTGATAACCAATCTGAAATTATTGAAGCTTTTAGCTCCACTTCTAGATATTTAGATGATTTATTAAATATTGATAATACCTACTTCGATGGTTTGATCAGTCAGATTTACCCCCCAGAACTTCAATTAAATAAAACAAATTTTTCTGATACCGAGGCCCCGTTTTTAGATTTACATCTTTCTATTGTAGATGGGTTTGTTTCGTGCAAAATTTATGATAAACGCGATGACTTTGATTTTGAGATTGCAAATGTTCCTTTTTTGGATGGTGATGTTCCTCGTGCGCCATCCTATGGCGGTTATATTTCGCAATTAATTCGATTTGCTAGAGTGTGTAGTCATGTAACTGACTTCAACACTCGTAATAAATTATTAACGGCTAAACTCCTTAATCAGGGTTATCGTTACCATAAACTACGCAAAGCATTTTCAAAATTTTATAGACGCCATTCTGATTTAATTTCAAAATTCAATATTGGACTTAAATCTCATCTGCAACAAGGTCTATCGGAACCCGAATTTTATGGTGACTTAGTATATAAATTCAGAAAAATATATAACCGCAATGACTTCAGCACCCAATTTCGTAAAATCATTCTTCGATTTAAAAAGATTGGGTACAACATGGATGTTATACGACAGACTGCATGCATGGTAGTTAACCCAATCACGGTTGGCAACTTTGCTTCCCTCTTTAATTGCACGCCGGTGGGTTAGACCTCAGATTCTATGACGGCTCCAACGTAAAGGCTTATTGAGAATTAGAGAGATCTTATTCTTGGTAATGTTGGTTGGTGCCTGATGCTCTGTCTCTGGTCGGGCCCATCGGAGTCTAACTGTTGGTTTTCTTTTGCTCCAGCATTTCAGTGGTTTCTTGCTGTCCATACCGAACTTTTTCCTTCATAGGCGGCGATCGGAATAAGTCGTGAATTTCCGTTAAAACCTGTCTGGGCGATTATTCGAGTTATCTCCCTGTACACCACTGGGATCAAGGTACAGACTATCCAATATTTTTTCTCCAGTCGCTGACCTCAGGGAATCATTAATCATACATCTGCAGATAATAGATCTACCTGTAGGTATTCAAAGGAGCTCAAATTAAGGCTATCTAAATGTGAAAAAGAACTTGAAGTAACAACCATGCCTTTTCATTTCGAGGCACCTAGTATGAACGAACATATTTAACATATTGAAGAGCTACATTATGTAGAATTGCTTAATAATAATAATAATAATAATAATAATAATAATAATAATAATAATAATAATAATTGCAATTATCAATAGCATTATTATGAGTAGTAGTATTAGTAATAGGTTTTTTTTGTTGTTGTTGTTTTTTATTTTTTTATTTTTTTTTTTTGACACGTGGGATAGTGGGTCTATATGTTAAGCTGCCTGTGTCATGAACATCCTTGTTAATTGGTAAGTTCGGAGTTTACAAGAGTATATATTACATTCCTTTTTTCTTGCTCAAAAACATAGCTGGGGTACTGGTAAGACCGTCCGAATCAGGGTGTTGCAAAGAACACCAATAATCTATTTTTGTGCCCTAAATTCCCACTTCATATAGAAAAATATTGGAAACTATTGCATCACATTGGTGTGGCTAATCACACGTGTACTGTTCAATAATTAAGGACAACTTAATGTATTTCTTAATCTGGCCGGTTATTACCACCATTATATATTAGCGCAGTCTCTTGTCCAGTGATATTAAATAAGGATTAAGGTCAAATATGATACGTGAAATCTCTCTTGACTCCGATCTTTTTATGAATTTATTTTATCTATTTATTTAAATAAATAACGCCATGAAAAATATTTTTAGCCAATCACGAAAACACGCCTATAAGACTCGATCAAGATCAAGTCAGATTTTGTTTGTGTGTTTGATTTGAGGTTTAACGCCCCCGTCAACACTGTAAAGGTCCTTTTGGAGACGTTGCTTCCAATTTTGTGAGACTTTTACCCGACATTGAGATGAAATGACATCTCAAGCCCTGTCGCCCAATGAAATCAATAGGCTTTATTAGCATCCGCCTCGCACCGCGGTTCCTGGACAGGCTTAGATCCTCTAAGCGGTTTACCAGTACTAGTGTGCGGGCCGGATTCAGCCCTGCCTGGAAGCATCATGCAACCCATATATTTCTTCAAGCCCATGTGGGCGGGGGCCGAGATGAACTCAGATGAGAAAGTTCTTACATTAAAACCAGTTTTGTTCCATTACGAAAACACGCCTATACATATACATTGTAAATTTTACCACCAAAAAATGAAAATTTTCAGATGAAAAAAATTGATATTTTTCTTATTTCTGCTCAAGACATAGATTGTGGATACTCGTCAGAACCACCTCGGCGAGGCGGTTCTAACGAGTATCCACAATCTATGTTTTTAAGAAGAAATAAGAAATAATGTATACCCCTGCAAAATCAAGTTTTACTATTACTATGAAAATGGGGTTATAGGGGGTCAAATTTTCGTGATGGTCTGCCGCAGTCATAATTGACACCTTAAGAATTAACATTACACCGATATACAGTATATTGTATAAGATAATTCCTGAATAATTAAAAGGACGCCATAAAAAGTAACATGATAGGTAAACACATTTTGAAAAATGTTGTCTGCCCAAGTCATGATTGACACTTCAAGAGTTAACACTGCACTGATATACAGTATTTTGTATAAGATATTCCCTGAATAATTGAAAGGACGCCATAAAAGTAACATAATGTGTAAACACAGATAAGCCTATTTATTTAATTATGTATTTATTTATTTATTATAAAAGACATTTCACTCATATTTGAATCGGCTGTAATTTTTGTCCTTAACAATTTTAACACAATTTCGAAAATGTTGTTTGTCGAGCTATGGTTGACACTTTAAGAATACAAGAAGGATATAAAAAGTACCTTAAAAGTCAGTCACAGAAGGTATTTATTAAAATGAGGCATGCAATTACTATGTGAATGGGCTGCAATAGTTTTATGAGCACATCACAAAAACATCCCATATTACCCACTTTTATGTAGTAAAATGAGGATCATTATTTTTCTTATTTCTGCTAAAACGAGTTCCATCAATTTATGTTTCGAGAAGAAATACGAAAAGTAGCATTTTTTTTTATCTGAATACTTTCATTTTTTGGTGGTAAAATTTTCAATATTTTTTCGAAATAAATCAACTCAAAACCAGGAAAATGTCATCTGCACAAGTTATGATTTACACTTTAAGAGTTAACAAAACTGTACATAAATCAAGACACCACAAAGATTGTCTATCAAATCTATCACAAAAAGTGAACAAAGATGAGAGTGTTACTTTATTTATTTATTTATTTATTTATTTAATCAAATTGTTATCTTCAAGATTATGATTGGCACTTTAAGGGTAACACATGATTGACACTTTTAAATAAACGCATATTGGGAGACGACGGGCACGCGCCAACTCATTGTTAAATTAAAGCACGTTTGTTAACTTCGTCATCACGATACACACCTATATAATTCTGACCTACGTGTACCCCAATTTTATATAGTAAAACTGGGGTTTATAGGGGTATACATTATTTATCTGACCGTTACTCTAAAACCTCAAATCAAACAAGCAAAAGAAATGCCTTTATTAACCTTTAAACAAGACATACCTTTGAAATGCGGCAAATAGTGGAAAATTCGGACAGAGGAACTTTAAACCGGTTTCTACTAAAGTAGATTCTTTCATCTCTGAATAATTATAATAGTTATTTTTATCACCTTATATTGCCATTATGCATGATGGATTGAGAGAATAAAATATTTGATTGATTGATTGATCCATCTCTCATCACAAAAACACACCTTTATTATTGTGACTCCTTAAACCCCACTTTTATACAGTAAAACTGAGGTTTACAGTGGTATACATTATTTTTTCATCAAAACAAAGATTGTGGATACTCGTTAGAACTGCCTTACCGGGGCGGTTTTGACGAGTTCCTATAATCTATTCTTGGAACAGAAGTATGAAAAATAGCAGTATTTTCTATCTAAACATTTTCATTTTTTCTGAGACCGAACCCCAAGAACACCCTCTAATTCCCAGTGCCCCCCCCCCCCCCCACACACACACCAAAAACACGCCTGTTCAAATACATTGTATAAAAATGAACAATTTCAGATGAATAACTGAGATATCTTTCTAAGTTCTGCACAAAACATAGATTGTTGGTGCTCGTTTGAACCCCCTCGACGAGGCGAATGTGCACTGTACTGGTTAACCGCTTACGTATAAGCTTGCTCAGGAAAAGTGTGGACAGGAAAACCGACCGGCTCAAAACTGACCTAAATAGTGTTGACTGGGCCGTTAAACCCCAATTGAAACAAACACAATCAATTAATGGCTTCAAACTGCCAATTAACTTTTCATGGTGGTTTTAATCGGCATTTAATCGCCATTTCACAGTTAATGATTTCGACAATGTTTGTCCTTTTAACATATTTGCCGCCCATTCATAATGAATGAAAACATAAATGTAACAAAAGTGAGACAAAAATATAATAAAATAAAATAAAGAAATCCGAGGAATACAATCACTGTATCAAGTATATTATCCGTATGTTGTTTATTACTAGTAATTACAAAATTAATACAAAAAAAAGCTTTACATGTTTGATACGATTTCTGGTACATATAATGTGGACTTAGCGATTTTTGCATCATGAACTGCAGTACTGATAAACAGCTTATAAACGATTTTTAAGCTCTCGGGGAAGCAATTTATAATTTTTCAAAAGAAATAAACTTTATATCATCGTAAACTTTGAACAACAGTCTAACAGTATATAACAATGACTTAATTCCAAACAAATCATTTCTATTTAATATTGGCAACCAAACATGGAAATCTGCACGTTTTTTTAAAAAAATACATTGCCGTCTATGGAGCATATAGGCATGACATTAAATTGCAGATGGAAGCAATAAGAATTAATTATTCATCACTTTGAAATGCACCAAATAAAAACTGAATAATTTTCCTACATCAGGATAACAGTGACTTTTTTCTAGTGTTAAGGATAAATAAGATACGAGGAGTTAATATTTTTTTCCTTCATAATTTTAATATGAAAAGCCTTCAAAATAGACAGGTAACTTTAACTGCCGAGTTCCTACGGAAATCGATATTCAACTCGGTAATTTCCGGCGAATGAAGGAAAAAGTTCAACATGGAGTCCTCACCGTTGTCTCACCTCTGTGGTTCTTTGATTTTTTGGAGATGTTGCCCCGATGAGTTAGGAGGGCTTTATGCGGACTGAACAAATTATTTGTCTAAATCGCGACGGAAGTAAGGGCGAGGATTGTGGCCACGTAAAATCGATTTAAGCCCTCCAGTGGAAATCTTTCCACTGACCGTTCCAAGGCGGTTCTTCTGTGGCGATTTATTTATGTTTTTGTTTGTTGCTTACTGTGTGTATCACTTGTGTCTTTTAATTTTGGATGGTCATATGGCCATTTTGTGGGAAAGTGACTGTCCTTATGGCCTTCCTTTGTTTAGGTTTCCATTATGGTCTGGTCGCTTAATGTTTGTATTTCTTTCCCTGTGGTGTCTTTGATGGGTGGAGTAAGTTAATTGTATCGATTCCTGATCTTTGTTTTACTTCTTCTTTACTTTTTTGAGACGAAAACCAAAATATTTCAATGAGTGTGTCTAAAGATCAGAATTTTTACGAGTTAAAATTTTGATGTTTTCAATACACGAGATGAAATATTTTTGGTATTTATAGAATAACAAAAGACAGTAAATTTTCTTTTTATTTTATACATGAAGTTGACGGTGTACTGTAATTGAACTGCTTTCAATAATTGTTCATATTATGCGAGAAAATATTGGTATTTCTCGAAAAAATATTTTATACGAACATAAACAAAGAAGAAGTTCGGGATGCTACTGTGAAAAAAAAAAAAAAAAAAAAAAAAAAAACAACAATACAAAAACATAAAAAACAAGGCCATGTTATTTTTACAGTATATTTTCAGATATCATTTTTATTTGTTTCAAATATGTATTCGTTTCAATACTTAGTATATGCTTGCTAGTGACGGAATTTGTCTCACAAGAGCACCACTACAATGGGCATCTATACGGAACAGCTCACACGCGGTCCTGGTGTAAGGAAGTTCCAAATTATCGGATAACGTCGGTTTTCTACATTAGCCACGTAAACTGGTTAAACAGCAATTCTGAAGTGCAAACGTCTATAACTTCGTTATTTCGGAATAAAAATCTTTAGTAAGGAGAATACTGCAATCAAATCACCATATCCAGGTTGTACGCGAAAACAATCATTTGTTCCCATGTGACCGCTTGGCCCTCGGGCTGGAAAATAAGAATCTTACACGGGTGTGAGGGGTAAATGGAGAAATCCGTCCCGAGGGTCACTGTCCGGCATCACGAGGCTTGAGACAGTGATCCCGAGGGACGGATCCACCCCTCACACCCATGTAGGATTTTTCTTTGCATACCTTCGAATGCTGAGTGTGGATTTTTAATACTGCACCGACGTCCGCCATATTGTGATGACACTACAGTGATGTTGAGTGACGTCACATAACGTGCTGTGACGTCAACCTTAACGACGGCGCATATGAGGTCGTATTCAACAGCACGAGAGAATATTCAATTTTACCCTGTCCCTGTGTAAGAACACCTGGGTTATATCAGAATTTCTATCCCAGGCTAAAACTTCGGATTCCCTTATCTGATTTCCAAGAATTGATGTTCCAATTTGACCGCTCGGTCCTCGGGTTTGAATTTCTCACGGAACAAAACGATGGATTCTATTTTTCACGGATATTAGTGCTTTCCCAATGCTTACTATAAAACAAACACACATAATTACCTGTTGACCGAGGGCCCCCGCCCATCGGGGCTTGGAGAATACATTGGGCTGCATAATGCTTCCACGCAGAGCTCAAACCGACCGCACACGAGTGGTAAACCGCTTAGAAGGTCTAAGCCTGCCCAGATTAAGTGGTGCGTGTCGGTCCGTCCATGCATATAAACCCTATTGGTTTCATTGGGCGACAGGGATTGAGATGCAATTTCATCTCAATGTTGGGTAAAAGTCCCACAAAAGTTGAAGCAACCTCATCAGAATAACCCAAATAGTGTTGACGGAGACGTTAATCTTTAAATCAAAGAAAACAAACAAACCTTTTGACCGAACACAGTAAACGTTCCAAGACCCACAGTGGGGATTTCCCCATGTCCATAGGGTTCAAGAGAAACACTTTTTCGAACCTTTGTCGCCATCTTTAAACTGCCTTGACCGTGTATACACCAGGGCATTATATAAAAATGGCTATGTAATGAGTGTTATCATTGTTATCAATTTTGAAACTTCACTAAATACACACACTAACGTAAGAAATTCCTTTCCCGTCTCGTATGCTTCGGTCACGAATACGGCGTACCCGGTCGAGCTATACTAGACGTGGTGGTCGGCCGAGCTGTCCAAGTCGAGAAAAGGTCGGAAGCCGGTGTCTGGCTCGGTTTTGACAAAAAATATGCCGTGCGGGGCCATTGGGGACATCCGCCGGGAATCGGGCGGTGTCTGTCAGATTTTTGCTGGGAAGCATAAGCATATACGCCGGGTGGAAATTGGCCGGTACACTGCAGGTTACCGGCTTTACGCCGGCCGTATACCTGGCGATTGTTACTAGCCGGCCGAGCACCGGTCGATGTTCCGCAGATGTCCGCCCAGTTCCCGGCTGGGCATGGCCCGTCGCCGGGCGAGGGACGGGTTCTCACCCGCCGGGAATGGTTTAGTTGTCCAGGTGTATATAAACTGTATATTCTCCTGTCTGAACAACAAATGCGTCAGCTCGGTTGGTGGGTGAACAACCTTGAATCCCTTTCTTCGAAGAAAAGCGGTACAAGACGCCTCTTATCCCTACTGGTCCGCTAAAAACTGACACGCATCGGAGATCGGGCCCTTACATAGTCGAGCGTCAATCAGTAGGACGCCGGCAGGAAACCGTTCGGCGATCGAGCGGCGACAGCCGAAACAGGATTCGTCGAGCGGATTCCGCTTGATAACCTGTCAGGCGTCGGCCGGGCGTCGGCCGATTACTGTCCGATTATCTGATTGGTCGGGGTCCGCTCTTTAAGACCACCGGATACCAGCCGATGCCATCGACATCGTCCCGACGTCGATACGAGCTCTGCTCGACTTTAATTCGACCTAGAAGTCGATGAGAAATCGGTGAGAATTTTAAGTGCGAGTTAAAATTTCACCGGGCCGCTCCCGACCACCACCGATGTCCCAACATCCGGCGGGACGCCGGCAGGACTTCAGTCCAATTTCACCCCAAATCAGTCGCCAACTAGACGGGCGGGGCTCGAATAGTGATTTGTGACCGTGGCATTAGTGGATTTGATTTAGTTCACGTGACTATCACTGATTTGTAGGAAATCCAGGTAAATTGTTTATAGAAAATATCAGCGTATATTTTATCGCAGTGAGGTTATCTACAAGAATCTGGGCTGTAATCATTGGTTGAGCTTGGCAAATAGTGTAGACTCAGATCTGATCCGAGTATACACTGTTTGCTTAAAATCTGTACGAGACTTATAAATCTCAGTCCAGGACTATTTCGCCAGCCTACACTCAGAGACAATCGACCCAACAGTACTTTCAGTGCTTATATTATAGAAATGGATAGCTAAATGGAATCGTATCATTTTCATTCAAAATTATTTTTTTAAGGGAAAATGCAAGGAAACTATATCGCTCATATTTTACGCTAGATGTCACCAGGGGTCTACTCTTGAAAGAAAGTATTGACACACATCCTGTCGTGGCACACTCCGTTGTGAAGATGATGTGCAGACCATGTGACCATAAAAAATAGGACCTAATTGCGGAAAGCCTATTAGTTACAGGGAAGGACAGATGTCTCCGAGGTGAGCCTTTCCCGAGCCGGATCTCTCGCCCTTTTAAATACCCATCACTAGATGGGAACTGGTAGCGATGGGCGCTGAATATGGAATAATATGTATATTCTGTAACTGCGATTTGCATGCGACCAATCTTTGAAATTAATAATAATAATAATAGCAATAATAATAAACAAGAAAAGATATGGCACAGAGTGCCATATCAACTGACTCGATTGTGATTGCATTGTACCATTTCGGCAATAGCCGTTTTAACGTAAAACCGCTATTGCCAGCCATTTAAATGTAAAACCTGTATTGACAGTTAACTGGCTAGAGCCCTTTCCTTTTCATTTCCCTGCCCAAAACATTGATTGTTGGAACTCGTTAGAACCGCCTCGGCGAGGCGGTTCTGACGAGTACCAACAATCTATGTTTTTGACCAGAAATTAGAAAAATAATGTACACCCTGTAAACCCCAGTTTTACAAATATCAAAGTGGGGTGGAAAAACTTTATTACGATGCAAATTCTACATCTAGATTCAAAATAATCCAAAGACATGAGGTAGCCCCCGCCCATAGGGGCTTGAAGAAATATATGGGCTGTATGATGCTTCCACGCAGAGCTGAATCCGGCCCCCACACTAGTACTGGTAAACCGCTTAGCGGATCTAAGCCTGTCCAGGTACCGCGGTGGGAGGCGGACCGTCCATGCTAATAAACCCTATTGGTTTCATTGGGCGACAGGGCTTGAGATGTCATTTCATCTCAATGTCGGGTAAAAGTCCAACAAAATTGGAAGCAACATCTCCAAAATGACCTTTACAGTGTTGACGGGGACGTTAAACCTCAAATCAAACAAACAAACAAACAAAAGACATGAGGCTGAACTGAAATGGATTAAATTTTTATAGACCCCTTTTCCACTAGGATTTAATGACAACATTTATCATGAGGGTAATATTTCCAGAATGCCGGACTTTGATATTTTCTCGCTCCTGGTATGTCGAAAATGCAGAACTAGATCTCACGGCACCAGGAAAAATGGTAACTTTAAACGTAAATCACGTGCGTTTAAACGAAACAATACTAGACTGAAGTGACTGTCAATTATATTATTAAATTATGTACGCCACTCTATGCTTTCATTTTTGAGTTCATTACCCGTTTCTGTTTTACGCCTTCTGGACACCGAGGCGAATAAATTCTACGATAGTTCTCATCAGTTATATGATGCGGCTCTCTTAACTAGAGGCTATACTCAGCATACTCTCCGTCCTTACATTGATTCTGAAATTTATCATAAGCGCCATTTCTTCAAAATATCCTTCATTAATAAGGGTATGGATTTTATAGATTTGCCCAGTATCTTCCGTGAGAGATCGGTGCTTTCTTCCATTCCTGCTTATTTTCAAAATACTGAAACACCTATAATTTGCTATAAATATAACAAACCTGTTAGTTCTATCATTTTTAATTTCAATAAACTTGTTTCAGATCTTGATATTGATACTAATACTCTGAGTCATGTGATTGTAAAAACTCAGTGAATTGCTATCCTGCTGCTGGTCATGTAATTACTGGCAATTTGAAAATTATTCCTGATTCTAGGATAAGGAATATAATTTCTAAAGGACCGAAATATCGGTTTCCTTCTAAAATTGATTTCAGTAAATGTAGAGATGAAATCGCTGCTTCCTTGAATGAATTCGGTAATCGATGGTGTAAGCGAGAGTATGTTGAGCATAAAGCCCTTAAGAACTGGAAACTTAGCATTTTAAAACTAGTGAATAAACGCATTTCTTTCTATTCTCAAAATACTAACTTATTACCTCCTAAGCCCAAGACGTCTTTACGTCATCTTAAACTAGGTATTCAAAAATTTCATAAGAATAAAAAATCAAAAATGAAATCCTTTAAGAGCAATGAAAACATTCATAAGAAAGAAGATGGGTCATACTACGTAGTTTCGGCTAATAAAGCCTCATCAGTGACCCTGTAATGATCCGGCAAAGAAAGCCAGAGAAAACATACTGCAATTTTGCGAATTTCGAATAGGCAGTCGATTCAAAGACTGATATAAATCAAAATGGGGTCCAAATAATTAAAAACCTGTCTAGAATATGAATCTAAACCAATAATTAAATTCTGATTTCTCAAAATATTCACGCTGATCTCAAAGGACCAAAAGTAAAATATGAACTGCACTATGGTTGATGTACGGGGAGACGTTTTACGGCCGCCACACTTCTGATACCGAAGTTTGTTTTGGCCCCTGCCGACAAGGCCGCTAACAACGTCGTCGTTGTATGACGGCTCCACTATGTTAACACGCTTAAGCAGGAACTTGGTGGTACTAAGGCCTATAAACTTCAGCCTTTAGCTGAAGAGAGAGCTATAGTAGATAAAAATGTTTGTCATTCAGCCACCAAGTTTGCTGTGTGTGTTACCGAAGGCCAAGACAAGCTTCCTACGCTATACTGGTTACCAAAACTTCATAAAATACCTTACAAAGCACGGTTTATTGCAAATTCTAGCTCTTGCACTACCACTGAACTTTCTAAATTATTAACTTCCTGTCTTACTGCTATTAAAACGCATGTGTTTAAATATTGTGATAAAGTCTTTTAATTTCGGATGGCCATATGGCCATTTTGTGGGAAAGTAACTGTCCTTATGGCCTTCCTTTGTTTAAGTTTCCATTATGGTCTGGTCGCTTAATGTTTGTATTTCTTTCCCTTTGGTGTCTTTGATGGGTGGAGAAAGTTAATTGTATCGATTCCTGATCTTTGTTTTACTTCTACTTTGAAAGATCAGGAAGAAATCTGTTTTGGTCTATAAAAAATTCGAATGAGGTTTTAAATAAATTGAAATCCAGACATTTTCGTGCTTCAAGTCTGTCTACTTACGATTTTTCCACTTTTTACACTACACTTTCTCATAATCTTATAAAAGAAAAGCTTAATGATTTAATTGAATGGGCTTTTCACAGAGAAAATTCTCTATCTTGCATGTAATACGGGCCTCCGTGGCCTAGTGGATAAGAGCGCCGACTCTTAGTCATTAGGTCTCTCACCGCCGTAGGTTCGAGCCTCGCTCGGGCCACGTGTGAGACGCCAAGTTCTGCAACGGAAGGTCAGGTGGTTTTTCTCCGGGTACTCCGGTTTTCGCCCACCTCTGATTAACGATCGGCTCGATATGAGTGAAATAATCTTGAAAGGGCCGTAAAACCCAAACCAAAAAAAAAAAAAAAAAAAAAAAATCTTGCATGTAATGTCAGAAATGCATTTTTCACTTCTAAAGAGCATAAGAATTATACACTTTGGTCATGTCAGAAAGTGTGTGATGCCCTTACCTTTCTACGTGACAATATTTATATTAGATTCGGTACTAAGTTATTTAGACAAATTGTGGGTATTCCGATGGGTACGAATTGCGCACCTCTTGTGGCTGATCTGTTCTTGTATTGTTATGAAAGAGACTTCATGTTGTCGCTTTCCATTGATAACCAATCTGAAATTATTGAAGCTTTTAGCTCCACTTCTAGATATTTAGATGATTTATTAAATATTGATAATACCTATTTCGATGGTTTGATCAGTCAGATTAACCCCCCAAGAACTTCAGTTAAATAAAGCAAATTTTTCTGATACCGAGGCCCCGTTTTTCGATTTACATCTATCTATTTTATAGATGGGTTTGTTTCGTGTAAAATTTATGATAAACGCGATGACTTTGATTTTGAGATTGTAAATTTTCCTTTTTTGGATGGTGATGTTCCTCGTGCGCCATCCTATGGCGTTTATATTTCGCAATTAATTATTTCGGTACCATAAACTACGCAAAGTAGAAGTAAAACAAAGATCAGGAATTGATACAATTAACTTACTCCACCCATAAAAGACACCAAAGGGAAAGAAATACAAACATTAAGCGACCAGACCATAATGGAAACCTAAACAAAGGAAGGCCATAAGGACAGTTACTTTCCCACAAAATGGCCATGTGGCCATCCAAAACCAAAAGACACAAGTGATACACACAGTAAGTAACAAACAACAACATAAATAAATCGCCACAGAAGAGCCGCCTTGGAACGGTCAGTGGAAGATTTCCATTGGGGGGCTTAAATCGATTTTACGTGGCCACAATCCTCGCCCTTACTTCCGTCGCGATTAAGACAAACAATTTGTTCAGTCCGCATGAAGGCCTCCTAACTCATCAGTGCAACATCTCCGTGAACACAAA
Organism: Lucinisca nassula; assembly: GCA_963580285.1. Taxonomy (NCBI): domain Eukaryota; kingdom Metazoa; phylum Mollusca; class Bivalvia; order Lucinida; family Lucinidae; genus Lucinisca; species Lucinisca nassula. The sequence goes on from OY757021.1 coordinate 5,431,146, forward strand.
AATCAAAGAACCACAGAGGTGAGACAACGGTGAGGACTCGACAGCAAGAAACCACTGAAATCATGGAGCAAAAGAAAACCAACAGTTAGACTCCGATGAGCCCGACCAGAGACAGAGCATCAGGCACCAACCAGCATTATCTCTCTAATTTTCAATAAGCCTTTACGTTGGAGCCGTCATAGAATCTGAGGCCTGACCCACCGGCGTGCAATTAAAGAGGGAAGCAAAGTTGCCAACCGTGATTGGGTTAACTACCATGCATGCAGTCTGTCGTATAATATCCATGTTGTACCCAATCTTTTTATATCGAAGAATGATTTTACGAAATTGGGTGCTGAAGTCATTGCGGTTATATATTTTTTTGAATTTATATACTAAGTCACCATAAAATTCGGGTTCCGATAGACCTTGTTGCAGAAGAGATTTAAGTCCAATATTGAATTTTGAAATTAAATCAGAATGGCGCCTATAAAATTTTGAAAAGGCTTTGCGTAGTTTATGGTACCGATAACCCTGATTAAGGAGTTTAGCCGTTAACAATTTATTACGAGTGTTGAAGTCAGTTACATGACTACACACTCTAGCAAATCGAATTAATTGCGAAATATAAACGCCATAGGATGGCGCACGAGGAGCAAAGCCTTTATCTAGGATTAACCCATATTTGCTAAGCGTCTCCGTTTTTGTTGTTTGCTGAAAGTACATACTTTTTTTTTCAAAACTTACTGCTAACAAGACAAACCTGGGTATTAAAAGATCGGGTACAAAATGAATGTTATACGACAGACAGCATGCATGGTAATTAACCCAGTCACGCTTGATAACTTTGCTACACTCTTGTGGGTCGGGCCTCAGATTGTAATACAGCTCCAGCGTAAAGGTTGTAGTTCAAGTCGCGGTTTAATTTTGTGATGGTTTGCCTTTGAGTGTGTGTATCGCTTATATTTTTTGATAGCCAATAGGTCATTGTGTGGGAAAGTAACTGTCATTTCCGCTATGGATGTTTCCATTTGGGTCTGGTTAACCCATGTTTGTGTTGCTTTCCCGTTGTTGTATCTGATGGGAGCTGTGGGCTAATTGTATAGATTCCTCACATTGCCTTTTCTTCTATTTTGCTTAAAATTTTATGGTTGGTTCTGGCTGTTGGCCCCTGATGCTCGGTCTCTGGAGTCTAACTGTTGGTTTTCTTTTGCTCCAGCATTTCATTCTTATTCTGTCTTTGTTTCATTTCTGTAGGCGTTTGATTTTTATGTTCTCGGAGATATAGCAAGGATGCGTTAGACTGAAACAGTCCATCACGAAAACACGCCTATATAATTTTAACCCCCTTAAACCCCACCTTTATATAGTAAAATTGGGGTTTACAGGGCTAAACCTTATTTTTCTTATTTCTGCTCTAAACTATAGATTGTGGGTATTCGTCGGAACCGCCTCGATGAGGCGGTTCTAACGAGTACCCACGATCTATATTTTGAGCAGAAATAAGAAAAATATTTTAGATTTTCGTCTTAAAAAAACGATTTTTCGGAGGTAAAGTTTACAATGTATTAGTATAGGCTTGTTTTCGTAATGATGCAGACTGAAACAGTTATTTTTCTAAACCACGACAGAAATAAGGGCGAGGATTTTGACCATGTAAAATCGATTTAAGCATCCCCAACCAGTGAAACAAGTGGACCCCAGTGAAACCAGTGAAATCCATTTTGCTGGCCATTCCAATGCGGTTCTTCTGTCGAGTTGCGCCCCGCCAAGCGAATTTGTGTCTTCGAGCATTCCGTCATGACAAATTTTAACTGCGCATGCCCAGCCATTCAGAGGGGCCAGGGATATGGCTTTCTGTCTGAAGGTTCCTCTTGAGTCACTGCTTGTATGAGCTAGCAGCGAAGGTTCTGGCGAGACTGCGCGGATAGGCGATAAGTACCAAAACCGCTTGACGGGGCCCAATTATAGCTTGTATTTGCATGTATGTAGTGTTAATATCTTTGGATAGCCGTTTTGATCATTGTGCGAGAATGTAACTGTCCTTTTGGTTTTCCGCTTGTGAGATTAGAGTTTAGTTACTTCATGTTCGTGTTTCTTTTCCTTTGGTGTCTCTGATAGGAGGTCTGGGTTAATTGTATCGATTCATGATCATTGCCTTCACCTCCATTTTCTAAGGATACTCGGTGAAATTACACAAATAAAGAAAAAACTGAAACCTTCGAAATATTGCGGCAAATGCAAAATCCGTCTTACGTTTAGCTGTTCTTACTTGTAATAACGGCAATTCACTACTTGCATGTTTTTGTCAGATTTCAAAACGTCTCTCTTTAGAATTCAGGCGTCGCTTTGTTGTATTGTGACCCTTTATGTCTATTCTTACATTGATATAGTGTTTAAGTTTGCACGTTTTATGCCCAAGTGTTCAAACACTGTTAACTGAACGATTTTGTTAGGGGTCAAATTGTTCTAGCAAATATGTTTATCTCATAACGTTAACAAGTCCGTGAAATGAACACCCTTCTAAACCACAAGTTTTATACAGAAAACTGGTGGTGATGGGGGGAGGGGCGGGTACAGGGGTAAACAGTATTTGACTTATTTCTGCTCCAAGACATAGGTTGTGGGTACTCGTTAAGAGCACCTACAAACTGCATGTATATTATAGAGGATCTTACATGAGTGTTCATGTATTATTGAATTTATTAAACGAGTTGAGGAAAAGGGATAAAATGCGAGGCTTTGCCGAGCATTTTATCTCTTTTTCTCAACGAGTTGAATAAATTCAATAATGCATGAGCACGAATGCAAGATTCTATTTATCATATGACATTTAAAATGTATTTTATTCACGATTGTTTACAAAAATGTCAATATTCCGCCTTTAGTAAACGCGACGTCGTTAAGGACGTCGTATATGTAACGTTACGGGACGTATCTAGCTAATTTGCATATTTAATCCACTAGTGGATTATCGAAAATATTACATGGCGTTATTACACTCTCAGACGCGACGTCATATGATAAATGAATTGACATAAGAAAAAGTAGAAGTGAAGGCAATGCTCAGGAATCAGTACAATTAGCCCACAGCTCACATCAGAGACACCAAATGGAAAGAAACACTAAGAAATAACTAGAACCTAATGGAAACATCAATGGCGGAAAGCCAATAGGACAGTTTTGTTCCCACAAAATGGCCAACCGGCTATTCAAAACAAAAAAATATAAGCTATACACACACTCAAAGACAACCGATAATAAAAATAATCAGCCACAGAAAAACCCTGTTGGAATGGTCAGTGAAACGAATTCGAGTATACCCAGCTGCCGTCTTCGCCCTTACTTTCGTCGCGATTTAGACAAATAATTTGTTCATTCCGCATGAAGGCCTCCTATCTCAACAGAGCATTATCTTCAAGAACACGAAAATCAAACAGAAAGTTGCTATTTGGGGATACGAAAAAATGCACTTTGACACACGGGTGTGTTATTATAATGTCTGTTATTTTTGCGGGAAAAAAGATGATGATGATTTCGTGTTTAACGACGCGTCAACCCTCTTTGTGGGTCATACGCGTCAAGCGGGGAAAAAGTGTGTAGCCAACAAATAAAGCTAAAATATTAATGCATAAGTCATATTAACTGATCTACGTTTTAACGATATGTTAACTAATTATGCCTTTTGTTTTTGACAACTTGCCCTTGGTTCTTTGAGAGGTCATTAACCTTTAACCTGCTGAATATTCATCTAAGCCACACCCATTTCGTTATATCAACCAATCAAATTACTTGATGTAATTTATTGCTACAAATTCGTAAACTGAATGTCAAACAGTGTAGATCCTGATCAGATGGCTTCTTCAGAAGCCATCTGATCTGGATCTACACTGTTTGCAAAGATAGGGCTTGTCGCCTACAGCAGGGTAAAGGTTAATGACTAGAGGTCCAATGAACAGGCTTTAGGATCATTGATTCCATTGTGGAATTCTGAAAATATATGTGGGTCACTGAATAGGCCTAATTGGCCGAAACTAGCTAGTCTGGTCCAGAAAATATGTACACTCCATATTTTTCAGTTCTGTGGTGAATTCCTTGCTTCCAAAGGATAACCTTTTCTAGAACATATTTAACCAGGTCAAGATCTGTTGATTTGAAATGGGCAGGCTTTATTTATTTTGCCACGTAACTTTTTCAGCTGTTTGATTTTGTCATGTGGAAAAACGGTCTGATTTACGGTCTGAATTTACGGTCTGAATTTTAGTTTTTCGGCGACAAGTTTGTGGAGCCGTAAAATGTAATTTGTGACCGTAAAACCGACAATTTACTTCCTGATATGACAAATCCACATTCTAATGCACTTATTTGCTCGTTTTGTTCAATTAATTGTATTGATTGCATAAAACGGCAAACTCGGGCAGTTATGTAAAATTAAATGACAAACAATTAAAAGCGACGTTACATAATGACGTCGAATTTCAAACAGTAAATCGCAGAATATATTTCCGCTATTTACGATATAGGACTTTTACTACAAAGTAAGTTATACCGCATTTATAAGACAGCAACCATACGGGACAATTGGGATCATCATGCCTCATGTCAAATCAAGGGACCTTACCTGTACTGGCAGTTTTTCCAGCTCCAAAAATCCCGAAAAAAAATAAAAGAACCTCAAAATGACCCAATTTGTTTTTATTTGATTTTCTCAAATTTAACATTGGAGGTGTAGCGTGAGATCTTTAAACCCGTGAGAAAGTTAATACCAATGTACATCTGCGCATGCGCAAGAAGGCCGTGAGAAATTTCATGCATTTCCTGTTAGCCCCTGCCCCTTTCATCTTGAGCCTATGTTTAAAATGTCTATAGAAATCTGCTGACATTACGAATTTTAAATAGAACACTATTTATTACAAGCTTTCTTTCTTTATTTATTTATTTTCGAAAGATAACCGTATTAAATATGCCATAAATAGGTGTCATGTGTTCAACAAGAACAAACCGGCCCCGATAGCTCAGTTGGTAGAGTGTCCGCTCCGGGGAACGGGAGGACACGGGTTCGACCCCGGGCCGCGACATACCAAAGTCGTTAAAAATGGTACTAGCTGCTCCTCTTGGTACTCAGATTTACGGGGTAGAACTAGGACTGGTCGACCCAGTGTCAGGATAATGTGACTGGGTGTGGTATCATGTAATGTGTCTGGGTCTTTATACTTCAGTGAGGCAGCACTATTAAAGTGAGCATTGAGCTCCCTGTCGCAACCAGACACCGTCGTGATATGACTGAAAAATTGTTGAAAGCGACGTTAAACCCGAGTTCACACACACACTCAACAAGAACAAAATATATGCGGGTTACATGTATTTTCTTGAAATTATGACGAAAACACCCCTTTAATTTAAACCCCATTAAACCCCACTTTTATACAGTAAAACTGGGGTTCACAGAGGCTTATATTATTTTCATATTTCCGCTGGAAAACATTGATTGAAGGTATTCGTAAGAATCGTCTCGGCGAGGCGATACTAACGAGTACCTACCATCTATGTTTTCCAGTGGAAATATGAAAAATATCAGAATATTTTATCTAAAAATTTGATGGTAAAATTTCAATATACTTTTGATAGGCGTGTTTTTGCAATTAACACTTTTAAAAGTAAGTTCTTTTGAAATTTTAAAATTATTATTCTGCCTTATAAGCCTGATCTCAATATAAGTTCCCTTTTACAATAATAATAATAATAATAATAATAATAATAATAATAATAAAAATAGTAATAATGATAATAAAATAACAACAATAATAACAATTATAAAAAATAGTAATGATAATATTAATCATAATCCGAGGTTTAGAGTAAACATGTACACTCTTACCTTTTCAGTTCTACGGTGTATTTCTAGCTTCCAAAGGATATTGAATCTCTTTAAACAAGGGTTTCATGGAATTTAAATTTTAGCTACCAGTATATACCAAGGTGATTAATATGTGTGATTAATTTTATGGTTTAACATTTCCTGTTGTCCCAATGCTTATCAAAACACAGTGCCTAATTTTCATACCTTTTTGCTTTTATTGGGTAATAATGCCTAATGTCAACCAAACAGGTTTTCTCTTAACCGTTTCAATAAAAGAAAAAATAAAACTTTACCAATATCAAAATTGATACAAAAAGCATAGACGACATCCATAGACAGGGTGCTGGCGTGACGGTGTAGATGCGGCTGAAGCTACAAGCTAGAAGAAAAAATGGATGAACTCTACAAAATTGTGGTGCAAATATGCACCACAAAATGGCTAAAGATGAAGTGAAACAAAGATCAGCAATCGATACAATTAACTTACTCCACCCACCAAATACACCAAAGAGAAAGAAACACAAACATGAAGCGACCAGACCATAATGGAAACCTAAACAAAGGATGGCCATAAGGACAGTTACTTTCCCACAAAATGGCCAAATGGCCATCCAAAATAAAAAGACACAAGTGATACACACAGTAAGTAGTAACAAACAACAACATAAATAAACCGCCACAGAAGAACCGCCTTGGAACGGTCAGTGGAAAGAATTCCACTTGGGGGCTTAAATCGATTTTACGTGGCCACAATCCTCGCCCTTATTTCCGTCGCGATTTAATCAAATAATTTGTTCAGTCCGCACGAAGGCCTCCTAACTCATCAGTGCAACATCTCCGTGAACACACATAACCATCACAGAGGTGAGACAATGGTGAGGACTCGACAGCAAGAAACCACTGAAATGCTGGAGCAAAAGAAAACCAACAGTTATACTCCGATGGACCCAAACAGAGACAGAGTATCAGGCACCAACCAACATTACCAAGAATTAGATCTCTCTAAATCTCAATAAGCCTTTACGTTGGAACCGGCATAGAATCTGAGGCCTGACCCACCGGCGTGCAATTAAAGAGGGAAGCAAAGTTGGCAACCGTGATTGGGTTAACTACCATGCATGCAGTCTGTCGTATAACATCCATGTCGTCCCCAATCTTTTTATATCGAAGAATGATTTTACGAAATTGGGTGCTGAAGTCATTGCGGTTATAAACTTTATGTCTCGAATCCCCTGATTGGATATAAGGTGCTTAACACTTAACATGGAAACGTGTATTACAATCTTTAGAAACGTCTTCCAAATCACAATGAAAGTTTCAAACAAAATTAACTACTAAACGATCCCCTTAATGATAAGTTCCAACTCGGAGCCTACCCTGTTGAACAAAACAACCCACACCCCTTTGCGGCAAACCGCAAAAACCCAAGGCGCAACACTGCTATAACTTAAACGCATTGCAATCACGTAGCCAAACCGTTAGAATGGAGTTACAAATTATTACAACTAATCTACGTTGCACCAAAACAAAGGCTCACATTGGAACTGTGTAACACATCCACAGCCCTTGAAAAATGAAGCACGCCTAGCCCAGAAATTCCAACAAATAAAGGTGTCCTTTAGCGACAGAACACATGCACTCCTGCAGCAAACGGGAAGACAAAATATAAGCCCAACCGAGACCTGGAAACGTCACAGCACCTTTTCACAAACCCCTCAGGACGGAGCACGGCGAATGGCTACAGGGCAAGGGGATGCCCGTTGGCTCGGAGACACCTGAGACGTGAGACGACAAACACGGACGAACGGGGCTGGAGCCGGGCGATGGTCTCTCTGTTCACCGGCAACGGGGAATAGAGGTACCCCCGAACGGTTTCGGTTTAGTGCCAGCATGGATTCGTTCCCTGGGACCCCACCAGCTGATCATTTTTCTGCTTAAATTTTCAGCCACATTTTTCATTGCATAATGAATGATTGAATTAGTGTTGTTTAAAATCAGATACTGTCGCGTATTTTTGCTAATAGTTTTCTATTTAAATACATTAGACATAGGGTCCTATTTTTATTCTAAAATTGACCGAACTTAATTTGATGAAATATATATAAAATTATATTCAAATTAACGCTAAGATATTGAATTTTTATAATCTTCAACCACATCTTTGCTATCTAGCGTAGTAATGCTAAAATTTATGTCAGAGAAAATGTTTCCTATTAACTTCTATATATTTTGTCGCGTAACTTTAATCGGACACAGGTAATTTTGTGGATAGCGATTATCCCACATGGAAGGATCAGCCTGTGCATTTGCGCAGCTTGATACTTCTATGAGACATGGGACGAGAAATTTATCCCAGTCGTTATTGGTTTTCCACTGCATTGTTGAGAAGGTTTCAGGATATACCATCTGATTTTATCATATGACGTTGCGTCTAAGAGTGTAATAACGCCATGTAATATTTTCAATAATCCACTTGTGGATTGAATATGCAAATTAGCTAGATACGTCCCGTAACATTACATGTACGACGTCTTTAACAACGTCGCGTTTACTAATGGCAAAATATTGATATTTTTGTAAACAATCGTGAATAAAATGCGTTTTAAATGTCATATGATAAATAGAATCTTGCATTCGTGCTAATATATTATTGAATTTATTAAACTCGTTGAGGAAAAGGGATAAAATGCTCGGCCAAGCCTCGCATTCTATTCCTTTTCCTCAACTCGTTTAATAAATTCAATAATACATGAACACTCATGTAAGATCCTCTATGTATTGTTAAGCGATTTGGCACATCAATGCACACTCCAAATCTCCGTCCACTCCCATATGCTATTTTTCCAGCCTAATACATTTAACCTGGTAACTAGTAATACACAGTCATGCATGCTCTTTTTGTCAAACGGCTAATAATGATGTGCTACTTTTTTCCTGTATGCCACTTGCATGTGGCCTGGGATGTATTTCGAAATAAAGTTGTGTACGTTATCCAATCAGACATCGTGGTGCATATGAAAGTGCATTAGAACGCATAATCGTTTGTTACAGCAACCAATTAATTTTTAAGAATCCTTGGATATTAATAGTGCATTTTTTGCAGGTTGATGTTCTCGGACTTACGATTACGTCGCCTTGATTTTTAGGTGTTTTAAAAAATGAAAACAAACAAACAAACAAGAGGACCAACTGGCCCTGTAGCGCTCACCTGTGTACCAGAAAATCATGAGTGATGTTTAGAATACCAATCGGGGCTTGAAGAATAGATTGGGCTGCATGGTGCTTCCACGCAGTGCTGGATCCGAACGCAGATGGGTGCTGGTAAACAGCTTAGCGGTTCTAAAAGTGGAAAAGTGGTGCCAGTTGAACCGTATTGGTTTCATAGGGCAGCAGAGCTTAAGATGTCATTTCATCTCAATGTAGGGTAAAAGTCCCAAGAAATCTGGAAGCAAAGTCTTCAAAATGACCTACACAGTGTTGACGGGGATGTTAAACCTATACTCAATACAAAGTCGGGGCCCTGTGGTTTCAGAAAAGAAAATTTTTGAACTTGATCCATTACAAGTCTATTGGAGATAAGGAGCCCTGGCGAAAAGCCAATTCAGACTCCAGGGGCTTAGTATTATTCTAATTTATTTTAGTTCGATTGCGATGGAAGCTTCACGCTTATTTATTCGCTCTCGAACACTCATTCCGGATATTTTCACGCGCGAGAGAGAGGCAGTGGCTTTTACACCACTGCTTCCCATTTACACCTGGGTGGAGTGAGGCAGTGTCACAACGTATCTTGCCCAAGGACACACCTCGATACTGGGTGCCGGATTCGAACGCACAACCTGTCGATCATGAGTCGAGCGCGTTAACTACTGCGCTATCGAGGCTGACAACAAAGGGACAGGGTTGGCAGGATTTATTTAGAAGACCACTCGATATTGCTACATACAAAATATCTAAGCTCTGGGTCTCATGATGTCGGAGAAGACGATTTTTGAAGTTTTTTTTCCAGTAGAAGTCTTTAGGAGCTAATGAGCCCTGGGGCTTGACAAACTTGGACCCGCATGATTTATGTGGGTGATCATTTTATGTTGCTATATTCTAAATATCTAAGGTCTGTACTTCATGGTTCCAGAAAAGAAGATTTTTTACGCTCATTTTCCATTATTCCATTATTAGTTTATTGGAGTTAAGGGGTCACAGGATTTGGCCAATTTAGACCGTAGGGGCATGATTGGCAGGATTCATGTAGGCGACCACATTGCTACATGCTAAATACCTAAGCTCTCGGCCTTATGTTTTAAGAAGAAGATTTTTGAAGATTGTTTTTCATTTTAAGGTGTACATTTCAGGTCTATGGTAGGTAATGGGCCCATGGGCGTGGCCAATTTTAGCCCAAGGGGCAGTTTTGGAAGGATTTATTAAGGTGACCAATTCATGTCACTACATACTAAATATCTAACCTCTGGGACTTATGGTTTCAGAGAAGATTTTTGAAGTTTTTTTTTCATTATAAGTCTAGGGGAGCTAATGGGCCCAGGGGTGTTGCCAATTTTGACCACACATGCTTAATATCTAAGCTGTTTGGCCCTGTGGATTCAGAGAAGAAGATTTTTGAATCGTTTTTTCCATTATGAGTCTATAGGAGATAAGGGGCTCTGGGGCGTGGCCCATTTGGACCCCGGGGGCATGGTTGGCAGGATTTCTGTAGGTGGCCACTTGCCATTGCTACAAGCTAAATATCTCAGCTCTTGGCCCTGTGGTTTCAGAGGAGAAAATCCTTTAAGCTTTTTTTTTTCATTATGAGCTTATGGGAGCTAAGGGGCCCCGGGATGAGGCCCATTTGGAACCCAGGGGCATGATTGGCAGGATTTATATAGGTGACCACTTGCCCTTGCTACATGCTAAATATATAAGCTCTTGGCCCTATCGTTTCAGAGAAGAAGATCTTTGAAGCTTTTTTCCATTATAAGTCTATGGGAGCTAAGGGACCCATGGGTGTGGCCAATTTGGACCCCAGGGGTATGATTGGCAGGATTTATGTAGGTGACCACTTGACATTGTTACAAGCTAAATATCTAAGCTCTGGGCCCTTGCCGTTGCTACATGATAAATATCTAAGCTCTGGGCCTTGTGGTTTCAGAGAAGAAGATTTTTAAAGCTTTTTTCCATTATGAGTCTATGGGAGCTAAGGGGCCCCGGGGCGTGGCCCATATGGACCCCCGGGGCATGATTGGCAGGATTTATGTAGGTGACCACTTGCCGTTGCTACATGCTTAATATTTAAGCTCTGGCCCTGTGGTTTCAGAGAAGAAGATTTGTGAAGCTTTTTTCCATTATGAGTCTATGGGAGCTAAGGGGCCCCGGGGCGTGGCCCATTTGGACCCCAGGGGCACGATTGGCAGGATTTATGTAGGCTACCCCTTGCCGTTGCTACATGCTAAATATCTAAGCCCTGGGCCCTGTGGTTTCAGAGAAGGAGATTTTGGAAGCTTTTTTTCCATTATGAGTCTATGGGAGCTAAGGAGCCCAGGGGCGTGGCCCGTTTGGACCCCAGGGGCATGATTGGCAGGACTTATGTAGGTTACCACTAGCCATTGCTACGTGATAAATATCTAAGCTCTGGGTCCTGTGGTTTCAGAGAAGAAGATTTTTGAAGCTTTTTTCCATTAGGAGTCTATGGGAGCTAAGGGGCCCCGGGGTGTGGCCAATTTGGACCCCAGGGTCATGATTGACAAGATTTATGTAGGTGACAACTTGACATTGTTACAAGCTAATTATCCAAGCTCTGGGCCCTGTGGTTCAGAGAAGATGATTGTTTATATATTTTTTTACATTATAAGCCTATAGGAGCTATATGTTGCCATGGTAACCAGAATTCCAATCTGATCAGCCCAAAAACCTAATGCAGCCTTTTCCCCCACCTGATGATGCTTCACATGAACTTTGATCACGATTGGCCGTGGGGTATTAGAGACATACTTATTTGAAATTGTTTATGGACGTACGCACGGGCGACGCACGCACGGACGCACGCTCGCACGACGGACAAAATGTGATCACACGTGACAGGTGAGCTAAAACGCTTAAAAAGTATTTATTGTGAAATACTATGATTAATTTACACGTATTTTCTGCATGGTTTATTTCAGCTCCAAGCTTATTGAATCGTTTTCGAACACACTTTCCGAATGTTACCACGCGCGCGCGAGTGAGAGGCAGTGACTTTAACACCGCTGCTACCCGTTTACACTTGGATCGAGTGAATCATTGTCATTAAGTGTCTTGCCCAAGGACACACCTCGCCTCCGGTGGCCGGATTCGAACTCACAACCTTTCGAACATAAGTCGAACGCGCTAACAACTGAGCTATCGACGCTGACATTATTATGGACAATGTAATACAACAAAATATGGTTTATTAATACCAAACTATATTTTACCACAAGTAAACATAATATCTTGCAAACAATAGCCAAACAATGGCTATGCTTTTGCAGTAATCGGTGTCCACGGTTTAAAACTTAAAACAAGTTCTTCATCCATGTATCGAACGCATGGAAATCTCTTCTTAATTTCTTCCTCCGTGTATCAAACGAATATGAATCTCTGCTTGTATCACAACTTTCTTGTTCACCAGGGGCCAGTTGTTCAAAACTAACGATGTCGTTAGTTAACGTGTCGTTAAAACTTTGATCATTTCTTACGGCAAAAATGATAATATTTTTGCTGAATAAAATATGAGCAGCTTTTGCATTTATGCAAAAGCTGCTCATATTTTTTCAGCAAAAATAATAAAATTTTATATATTGAAATTGCTAGAAAGTTAACAATTTGACCACTAACAAGTTTGTTAAGCTATCGATGCTTTGAACAACTGGGCCCAGGCTGCATCCCGATACATTTCTTTGGCATTTGAATGAGGTAAACTCTTCTACAACGTCGTCACATCTCTCCCTTTACATTTCTGGTCTAGAATGGCTCATTGAACGGATATTCTGGATGACCAATAGCGCTGAAAAAGAATGCGAAAAATCTAAAACTAATACTACGCATCAATAGTTAGCAATATTTCACATTTAGCTAGACCATGTGTACCAACGCTTATGTGCCGGGGCCCAGCATTCCCTTCAATTTACATGTGAGCCCAGCGAAGACTCAGGTCTGCCTGTGCATCCACACAGTCTGATCAGAGTCTACGTTATGCGTTCTACCGGCCCCGATAGCTCAGTTGGTAGAGTGTCCGCTCCGGGGAACGGGAGGTCTGGGGTTCGACCCCGGGCCGCGACATACCATAGTCGTTAAAAATGGTACTAGCTGCTCCTCGCTTGGCACTCAGATTTACGGGGTAGAGCTAGGACTGGTCGATCCAGTGTCAGGATAATGCGACTGGGTGTGGTATCATGTTATGTGTCTGGGACATGATACTTCATTGAGGCAGCACTATAAACGTGAGCATTGAGATCCCTGTCGCAACAAGACACCGTCGCGATATGACTGAAAAATTGTTGAAAGCGACGTCAAACCCGAATTCACACACACAGTGTTGATAGGTAAACTGACCGGCTCAAAAATGACCTAAATAGTGTTGACTGGGCCGTTAAACCTCAATACAAACAAAACACACACACACACACACACACACACA
>OY757021.1:5444649-5467149 GCA_963580285.1 Lucinisca nassula
CTGCAAAGGGAGAGCACAAACTTGTATCTGGGGATGGCAACTTACAATTTAAGAAAAAAAAAATGATTTTTTTTCTTATTTATGCTCAAAACATAGATTGCGGGGACTCGATAGAACTGTATGTTTTTTAACAGAAATAAGAAAAATAATGTTTATCCCTGTAAATCCCAGTTGTACTTTATAAAAGTGGGGTTAAAGGGGGTCAAAAATATATAGGTTTGTTTGCGTCATGTCAATCACTGCACATCGTCTCAATGTGGAAAGACTTTTTAGCTCACCTGAGCCTTTAGGCTCATAGGTGAGCTTATAGTATAGCCTTGGTCCGTCGTCCGTCCGTCCGTCCACCATTTTCTAAGATCTTCTTCTACTATACTGCAGGGCCAATCAAAGCCAAATTTCATATGGAGCCTCAGTGGGATGGGGGAACGAAAGTTTGTTCGCGGGGTCTGGATCACATGACCAAGATGGCCGCCATGCCCATATATGGTAAAAAGCCTTCAAAATCTTCTTCTCCAGAGCCATAAGGCCAGTGGCCTTGAATATTGGCTTATAGCATATGGTACTCGGGCCCATCATGGTTTGCAAAAATGGTGACCCTGTGTTGACCTTGACCTATTTTACAGCAATGTCATATTTGCCGACTTAGGCTTTTGCATGGGGCAATGTGAAAATAATGGATTTATAGGAAACCATTGAAGACAGTGTGTCACCAAAATTTGTAGATCAGGTAAAGTAAATGAATACATGAAGCTCTATGGGTCAGAAAGGTCAAGGTCATTCATTGGCCTCAGAGCAAGGTCATTCAGGATCCATATTTCAAACAGTTTTTTCTCCAAAACAGCTGAGCCAATTTAAGTGAAATTTAATATGTAGCCTTTGTGAATTGAACAAATAAAAAAGTGCCAATACGGTCTAGAGCACATGACCAAGATGAAAAGTTGCCAATATGGTCTAGGTCACATGACCAAGAAGGCCGCCACGCCTATATATGATAAAAAGCCTTCAAAATTCTTCTTCTCCAGAACTGTAAGGCCAGTGGCCTTGAAACTTGGCATGTAGCATATGATACTCGGAGGCCCATCATAGTTTGTACAAATGGTGACCCTGGGCTGACCTTGACCTATTGACCAGCAACTAAAGTTTGTTTGCGGGGTCTGGATCACATTACCAAGATGGCCACCATGCCCATATATGGTAAAAAGCCTTCAAAAATCTTTTCCAGAACTGTAAGGTCAGTGGCATTGAAATTTGGCATGTAGCATATGGCACTCAGGCCCATCATAGCTTGTACAAATGGTGATCGTGGGTTGATCTTGATTTATTTTACAGCAATGTCAAGTTTGCCGACTTAGGCTTATGCATTGAGAAAAGTGAAAATAATTGATTTTTAGGAAACCATTGAAGATCGTGTCACCAGAATTTGTAGATCAGGTAAAATAACTGAATACGTGAAGATGTATGAGCTTGAAAGATCAAGGTCATTCATTGACCATAGACCAAGGTCATTTAGGTTCCATATTTCAAACATTTTTTCTCAGAAACTACCGAGCCAATTGAAGTGAAATTCAATATGGAGCCTTTGTGAGTTGAACAAATGAAAAATTGCCAATACCATATTGATCACATGACCAAGACGGTGGCCACGCCCACATATGGTAAAAAGACTTCAAAATTATTCTTCTCCAGAACTGTAAGGCCAATGGCCTTGAAACTTGGCGTGTATTATATGGTACTCAGGCCCATCATAGTTTGTACAAATGGTGACCCTGGGTTGACATTGGCCCATTTTACAGCAATGTCAAATTTGCCGACTAAGACTTTGGCATGGAAAAATGTGAAAATAATGGATTTTAGGAAACCATTGAAGATAGTGTCACCAAAATTGGTAGATCAGGTAAAGTAACTGAATTCATGAAGGGATAGGGGTAAGAAAGGTCAAGGTCATTCATTTACCTTAGACCAAGGTCACTCAGGTTCCATATTTAGAAAAAACTGAGCCAATTGAAGTGGAATTCAATATGGAGCCTTCGTGTGTTGAACATATGAAAAGTTGCCAATATGGTCTAGATCACCTGACCAAGATGGCTGCCATGCCGATATATGGTAAAAAGCCTTCATAAATCTTCTTCAGAACCGTAAGGCCAGTGACCTTGAAACTTGGCGTATAGCATATGGTACTCGGGCCCATCATAGTTTGTACAAATGATGACACTGGGTTGACCTTTACCTATTTTACGGCAATATCAAATTTGTCAACTTAGGCTTTTGCATGGGAAAAGTGAAAATAATGGATTTTTAGGAAAACATTGAAGACAGTGTCACCAAAATTTCTGTTTCTCCCGAAACGGATCATGCGGCCATTTCCTGTATTTTTCTTACCCCTTCAGAATTCTGGTTCACTACAGCCTGCCACTCAGACCTTTCTAAGGGCATCCTTTTTAGGTGTTCCTTTGTCAGGCATCTCCGAAAAGGACTGATCTCTTGAGATTATTTGAAGAGCTCAATTTTTTGCTGCAGCTTGTTTGTCCTTCAGTGACAGGAAAAGGAAGCTGCTTCAAGGCTGGTTCTAGAAGTCCCCGTGGTGCAGTGGTAATGCTACTGGCCTTGTAAACCAGGGATCGCAGGTTCGATCCCGGGCTTCTCCAGACTTTCGGATGAGTCTTTAAACCGAGGCCCCGTCACCGTATGACCTTAGCTGTTGGTGGGACGTTAAATCCAAACTCATTCACTCAAGGCTGGTTCCCAGGTGAGCACATGGTGATGAAGTCACTTGTTGGTGATGATGTCATAGGTGACATCATCAATTTTATTGACAAATGTATCATACCAATTAAAAATTCAATTAGTGAGGTTAAATCAAAAGTGGAAACAATATACAGTACAGTGTCTAGAACGGAGCATTCTGGTGAGTCATTAGCAACCCCCCCCCCCCCAAAAAAAAATGAGCAAGAAAAGAATAATTGAGTAGTTTTTGGAAGGTGATACACACAACGTACATACAATAACATAAATAAACCGCCACAGAAGAACCGCCTTGGAACGGTTAGCGGAAAGAATTCCACTTGGGGTTTAAATCGATTTTACTTGGCCATAATCCTCGCCCTTACTTCTGTCGCGGTATTCACTATTTTTTTTTTCAGTCCGCATGAAGGCTTCCTAACTAATAAGTGTAGCATCTCCGAGAACATAAGTCAAGC
This sequence comes from Lucinisca nassula, assembly GCA_963580285.1. Classification (NCBI taxonomy): domain Eukaryota; kingdom Metazoa; phylum Mollusca; class Bivalvia; order Lucinida; family Lucinidae; genus Lucinisca; species Lucinisca nassula. Next base: position 5,447,847 of record OY757021.1, read on the forward strand.
TCGCATTCGTACTCGAACACCAATCACTATCTCTCGCATACGCGATCATAAATTATCCTTCGGTGTCTGTGGTCAAATAAATAGGCATACAGCTAAGTACAGGTGAGTCCCCGCCCATCTTGGCTTGGAGAAATAGATGGGCTGCTCGATGCTTCCACGCAGAGCTGATACCGACCAGACACGAGTACTGATAATCTGCTTAGAAGGTCTAAACTTACCTAGTACAACTGCTGCGAGTCGGCCTGTCCATGCATAAAAACCGTATTGGTTTTGTTGGGCGGCAGGGATTGAGATGTCATTCCATCTCAATGTCGGGTAAAAGATCCACAGAGTTGGAAGCAACATCTCCAAAAGGTCCTAAATAGTGTTGACGGGGACGTTGAACCTCAAATCAAACACACAAACAAGAATCAGAAAAGAATGCTTGAGTAGTTTTGGAAGGTGTTCACAGCATTACACGCCTATGAGATGGATTCTTTTTTATTGATTCCTTACAAAAATGCGACCCACTTACGCTCTTAATCATAAATCAAAACTCACATAAATGCTCAAAACATCAATCACTCACTCACGTAGTCATCATTAGCTATCCACTGGTCTGTAGTCAAGTAAATAGGAGAGAGAAAAGTACAGAATAATTAGGGTAGCTTTTGAAGGTGTTCACAGCGTTACACTTACACGAGATGAATTGACTTTTATTTCCTAACAAAATTGCGACTCTTGTTTGTGCGTTTGGTTTTAGGATCAACGTCCCCGTCAACACTATTTAGGTCATTTTGGAGATGTTGCTTCCAATTTTTGTTTTGTTTTTGTTTGATTTGAGGTTTAACGTCCCCGTCAACACTATCAAGGTCAATTTTGTGGGACTGTAGCCCGACATTGAGATTGATGTTTTGAGTTTTTATGTGAATTTTGGTTTATAATTAAGAGAGTGAGTGGGTCGAAATTTTGTAAGGAAATAAAAGTCAGTTCATCTCGTAAGTGTAACGCTGTGAACACCTTCAAAAGCTACCTAATAATTATTTTTGACGCATCTGTACGTTTCCCTCTTCTATTTATTTGACTACAGAACCGTGGATAACTTATGATCGACTACGTAAGTGAGTTATTGATGTTTTGAATATATGTGGGAGTTTTGATTTATGATTGATGGCGTGGGTTGGTCGCAATTTTGTAAGGGAAACCGTCTCATAAGTGTGTAATGCTGTGAGCACCTTCCAAAACTACTCAAGTATTCTTTTCTGACTCTTGTTTGTGCGTTTGATTTTAGGATCAACGTCCCCGTCAACACTATTTAGGTCATTTTGGAGATGTTGCTTCCAATTTTTGTTTTGTTTTTGTTTGATTTGAGGTTTAACGTCCCCGTCAACACTATTAAGGTCAATTTTGTGGGACTGTAGCCCGACATTGAGATTGATGTTTTGAGTTTTTATGTGAATTTTGGTTTATAATTAAGAGAGTGAGTGGGTCGAAATTTTGTAAGGAAATAAAAGTCAATTCATCTCGTAAGTGTAACGCTGTGAACACCTTCAAAAGCTACCTAATAATTATTTTTGACGCATCTGTACGTTTCCCTCTTCTATTTAATTGACTACAGAACCGTGGGTAACTTATGATCGACAACGTAAGTTTTGAATATATGTGGGAGTTTTTATTTATGATTGATGGCGTGGGTTGGTCGCAATTTTGTAAGGGAAACCGTCTCATAAGTGTGTAATGCTGTGAGCACCTTCCAAAACTACTCAAGTATTCTTTTCTGACTCTTGTTTGTGCGTTTAATTTTAGAATCAACGTCCCCGTCAACACTATTTAGGTCATTTTGGAGATGTTGCTTCCAATTTTTGTTTTGTTTTTGTTTGATTTGAGGTTTAACGTCCCCGTCAACACTATTAAGGTCAATTTTGTGGGACTGTAGCCCGACATTGAGATGCAATGACATCTCAATCCATGTCGCCCAATAAAATCAATATGGTTTATATGCATGGACAGGAGGCCGACTCGCAGCATTTTTCCTGGGCAAGTTTAGGCATTATAAGCACATAACCAGTACTCATGTGCGGTCGGTTTCAGCTCTGCGTGGAAGTATCGAGCTACCCATCTATTTCTCAAAGCCCCGATGGGCGGGGACTCAATTGTAAGTTTCTGTCTGCCTTTTTATTTGACAACAGTCATCCGAGGATAATTTATGATCGCGTGTGCGAGTGATAGTGATTGATGTTCGAGCACGTATGCCAGTTTGACTTTATCGCAAGTTTGAAAGGTACCAATAAAAATGGTTTCATCTCGTTAGTGTTATGCTGTGAATCACTCATTCATTCTTTTCTGTCTCATCTGTACGTTTCTCTCTGCCTATTTATTTGACTACAGAACTGAGGACAATGTATGATCGAGTCTGTGAGTGACTGATGTTTGAATGAGAGCTAATGTGACTTATGATTAAGAGAGCGAGTGTGTTGCAACTTTGTAAGGAATCAATAAAATAAATTCATTTCAGAAATGTGTTATGCTGTGAACACTTTCGAAAACTACTCAGTTATTCTTTCTGACTCGCCTGAGCCTTTCTATCTGCCAATTTATTTGACAACAGCCATCCGATGATAATTTATGATCGAGTACGCAAGTGATAGCGATTGATGACCGAGTATCTATTAGAGTTTTGACTTAAGATTTAATAATAAGATAGTGTGTCGCGTGCTTGCAAGGGTTCAATAAAAGTGAACTCATCTCCTAAGTGTTACACTGTGAACACCTTCAAAACACTACTCAATTATTCATTTGACGCATCTGTACGTTTCCCTCTCCAATTAATTTGACCCGTGGATAAATTATCGTCGACTACGTGAGTTATTGAAGTTTTGAGTATTTATATGAGTTTTTATTTACGATTAAGAGAGTGAATTGGTCGCAATTTTGGAAGAAAATAAAAGTCAATTCATCTCGTTAGTGTAACGCTGTTAATACCTTCCAAAGCTACCTAATTATTTTTGACGCATCTGTACGCTTCCCTCACCTTTTTATTTGACTACAGAACCGTGTATTAATATATGATCGACTACGTGAGTGAGTGATTGCTGTTTTGAGCATTTAAGTGAGTTGATTAATGATTAAGAGCGGGAGTGGGTCTCAATTTTGTAAGGAATCAATAAAAGAAAATCCATCTCATACGTGTGTAATGCTGTGAACACCTTTCAAAACTACACAAGTATTCTTTTCTGACTCTTGTTTGTACCCGTCAACACTATTTAGGTCATTTTGCAGATGTCGCTTCCAAGTTTGTGGGACTTTAACCCAACATTGAGATGCATTGACATCTTATTCCCTCATTTTCAAGCCCGATGGGCGGGGACTCACCTGTACGTTTCTGCCTGCCTATTTATTTGACAAAAGACATCCAAGGATAAGTTAAGATCGCATATGCGAGTGGTAGTGATTTATGATAGAGTACGTATGCGAGTTTGACTTATGGTTTACAAGAGCTCCACAAGCGGGACATAATACGCCCGTGACAATTAGTAAGATGTAGCATATATATATATACTGACTGTTTTACAAGTTTGGGTTTGTTGAATGTAGCCAAGCAACAATTTGTGCTCAACATAATCGTACCTGGCACTACTAATAACCCTCAATGGCTCAAACTAGCTGATAGTCATTTTGATGAAATGAGTGAATCATGTTAGTTGCACAACAACGCAGATGCAAGTCATTTCGAACCAGCCATAATTTCTTTAAAATTCGTAACTTATCAGTTTCCAGCTTTGATTTATTTAACTGTGATTTTATTTGTTCTGTTTTCTGTCATGGTATCATTCCAAAATCATTAACCGACCTGTATTTTTCAAATTTTGAATAATTTTCTCACAAATACTATGCACTGTTCTGCACCATGGTCTTACTATTATATTAAAGTTTCAGCTTCAGCAGCTTAATTATTATTTAATGGACGGTAACCTTGAAACAATATATCTTAAATCATGGTTAAACTATATATGAAGTTTCAGCTTGTTTGGATGTAAAATGTAAGAGTAGTTATCCCGAAACGAAACATTTTCAAAAAGTATAAAAGGGGCAAGCTCTATTATTATTGAGTGAACCAAAAACTCGAAATGATAGGGCTAACTATATGTTTAGTTTCATCTTGATGGGATGTCAAATGTGGGAGAAGTTATCTGGAAAGGAAATGTTTACAAAACATTTCAAAGGGGCATAACTATCATTATTTGGTGGACTGTAACCTCGAAACAATATGCGATGCCCCACATCAAGGTCTATGTATGAAGTTGCAGCTTGATCGGATGTAAAATGTAGGAGTTATCTCTAGAAACCAAATGTTTTTTATTTGGTGGACTGTTACCTCGAAACAATATACGCTGCCCCGCATCAAGGTGTAACTATATATGAAGTTTGGTGGACTGTAACCTCGAAACAATATGCTCTGCCCCACATCAAGGTCTATGTATGAAGTTGCAGCTTGATCGGATGTAAAATGTAGGAGTTATCTCTAGAAACCAAATGTTTACAAATATTTCAAAGGGGCATTACTCTATTTTTATTTGGTGGACTGTTACCTCGAAACAATATACGCTGTCCCGCATCAAGGTGTAACTATATATGAAGTTTCAGCTTGATCGGATTTTAAATGTAGGAGGATTTATCCGGAAACAAAATGTTGGCGAAAATTTTTAAAGAGCCATAACTCTATTACTATTTGGTTGGCCGTAACCTCAAAAGAATATGCCCTGCCCTACATCTAGGTCTAACTGTATATGAAGTTTCAGCTTGATGGGGTGTAAAATGTAGGATGAATAATCGGGAAACGAAATTTTTACGAAAAATTTCAAAGGGCCGTAACTCTATTATCTTTTGGTGGACTGTAACCTTGAAACAATATGCGCTGCCCCACATCATGGTCTATGGAAGAAGTTATAGCTTGATCGGATTTAACATGTAGGAGAAGATATCCGGAAACGAAAATGTTTACAGAAATTTCAAAGCGCCATATCTATTATTATTTGTAGGACCGTAACATCGAAACAATATGCGACATCAAGGTCTAACTATATATGAAGTTTCAGCTTGATCGGATGTAAAATGTAGAAAGGATTTATCCGGAAACTAAAAGTTTACAAAAAATCAAAGGGGCATAACTATAATTATTTGGCGGACCGTAACCTCGAAACAATATGCGCTGCCCCACATCATGGTCTAACTATGTATGAAGTTTCAGCTTGATCGGATGTAAACTGTAGGAGGAGTTATCCGGAAACGAAAAGTTTACAGACACACGGACGGACGCCAGAGGGTATAACATAATACGTCCCGTTTTTCAAACGGGTGTATAAAAAGAAGAAGCAAAACAAAGATCAGGAATCGATACAATTAACTTACACCACCCACCAAAGACACCAAAGGGAAAGCAACACAAACACGAAGCGACCAGACAATAATGGAAACTTCAACACAGGAATGCCAAAATGACAGCTACTTTCCCACAAAATGGCCTAAAAGCTATCCAAAATAAAAAGACAAGTGATATACACAATAAGTAACAAACAATACCATAAATAAACCGCCACAGAAGAACCGCATTGGGATGGTCAGTGGAAAGAATTCCACTGAGGGGCTTAAATCGATTTTACATGGCCATAATCCTCGCCCATACTTCTGTCGCGTTATAGACAATAATTTTGTTTAGTCCGCATTAAGGTTTCCTAACTCATCAGAGTAAGATCTCCGAAAACATACAAATCACAAACCCACAGAGATGAAACAAAGTTGAGGACTCGACAGCATACAACAACAGAATTGCTGGAACAAAAGAAAACCAACAGTTAGATTCCGAGAAGCCCGACCAAAAACGGAGAATCAGGCGCCAACCAACATATCGAATACTAAAATAAAAGTCCACCTATGTTTAACGCTGGAACCGTCATATAATCTTAGGTCCGACCCACCGGTGTGAAATCAAAGAGGGAAGCAAAGTTGCCAACCGTGATTGGGTTAATCACCATGCATGCAGTCTGTTTTATCACAATTTATGTTGTAACCAATCTTTATATATCGTCGAACGATTTTACGAAATTGGGCACTAAAGTCATTACAAGTATGTATCTTTCTAAATTAATATACTAAGTGACCATAGAATTCGGGTTCCGATAGGCCGTGTTTCAGAAGTGTTTTAAATAGATAGATCATTATGAAATGAAGTTGAAAAAAATGCGACCAGAACCGGACTCGAACCGGCGACCCCTCGCTAACAAGGCAAGCGCTCTACCGACTGAGCTACCCGGCCGCTGATAGCATTTCTTCGACTTCAAAGTTTTTATAAACTTAATTAATAAATAGCACTCTAGATGCTAGATGCTAGTCCAACATTGAATTTTGAAACAAAATCAGAATGACGTCTATAAAACTTAGAAAAGACTTTACGTAGTTTATGATACCTATACCCCTGATAAAAAAGTTTAGCGGTTACCAATTTATTACGAGTGTTGAAGTCGGATACATTTCTAACATTACATGCAAGATAGAGAGAATCTTCATCTGTGAAAAGCCCATTCAATTAAGTTATTTAGTTTTTCTTTTATAAGATTATGAGGAAGCGTAGTGTAAAGAGTGAAAATCGTAAGTAGACAGACTTGAAGCACGAAAACGTCTGGATTTCAATTTATTTAACCTCATTCGATTTTTTATAGACCAAAACAGATTTCTTCCTGATCTTTCAAAGACTTTATCGCAATATTTAATCACATGCGTTTTAATAGCAGTAGGACAAGAAGTTACTTATTGAGAAAGTTCAGTGGTAGTACAAGAGCTAGACTTTGCAATTAACTGTGCTTTGTAAGGTCGTTTATGAAGTTTTGGTAACCAGTATAGCGTAGAAAGTTTGCCTTGGCCTTCTGTAACAAACACGGCAAATTTGGTGGCTGAATTACAAATGTGTCCATCTCTTATAGCTCTATCTTCAGCTTAAGGCTAAAGTTCATACTGAGTGAGACGCAAGTTTGTAAGGGGCCAATGAAAATGAATTCATCTCGTAAGTGTTATGCTTTGAACACCTTCTAAAACAACACAATCATTCTTTTCTGACTCATCTGTACGTTTCTTTCTGCATGTTAATGTAACTACAGAACAGCGGATAATGTATGATAAGAGTCCGTGAGTGAGTGACTGATGTTTGAGTGAGAGCTTATGTGACTAATGATAAAAAGCGAGTGTGTTGCAACTTTGTAAGGAATCAATAACATAAATTCATTTCAGAAGTGTGTTATGCTGTGAACACCTTCCGAAACTACTCAATTATTCTTTTCTTACTCATCTGTGCGTTTCTGTCTGCCTTTTTAATTGGACTGCAGAACCGAGGATAATTTATGATTAGGTACGTGAGAGTCACTGGTGTTGGGATATTTGTGTGTGTTTTGACTTATGATATACAGATTGAGTGATTTGCTTGATTATAAGAAATCAATAAAAATGAATACTCAACGTCCGTGTTATGCTGTGGCCACCTTCCAAAACTACTCAGAAATTCTTTACAGACTCACCTGAGCGTTTCTATCTGCCTATTTATTTGACAACAGCCATCCTATGATAATTTATTTTCGAGTATACAAGTGATAGTGATTGATGATCGACGATCTATTTGAGTTTTGACTTAAGATTTAATAATAAGATAGTGAGTCGCGTGTTCGTAAGGGTTCAGTAAAAGTGTATTCATCTCGTAAGTGTTATGCTGTGAAAACCTTCAACACTTCTCAATTATTCATTTTGACGCATCTGTACGTTTCCCTCTCCTATTTATTTGACTACATAACCGTGAATAGCTTAAGGTCTACTTCGTGAGTTATTGATATTTTGAGTATTTATGTGAGTTTTGATTTATGATTAAGAGAGTTAGGTGCTCACAGCATTACACACTTATGAGACGGTTTCCCTTACAAAATTGCGACCAACTCACGCCATCAATTATAAGTCAAAACTCCCATATATATTCAAAACATCAATAACTCACTTACGTAGTCGATCATAAGTTATCCACGGTTCTGTAGTCAAATAAATAGAAGAGGGAAACGTACAGATGTGTCAAAAAAAATATTAGGTAGCTTTTGAAGGTGTTCACAGCGTTACACTTACGAGATGAATTGACTTTTATTTCCTTACAAAATTTCGACCACCTCACTCTCTTAATTATAAACCAAAATTCATATAAAAACTCAAAACATCAATAGCTCACGTAGTCGATCATAAGTTATCCACGGTTCTGAAGTCAGAAAGTGTGTTATGCTGTGAACACCTTCCGAAACTACTCAATTATTCTTTTCTTACTCATCTGTGCGTTTCTTTCTGCCTTTTTAATTGGACTGCAGAACCGAGGATATTTTATGATTAGGTACGTGAGAGTCACTGGTGTTGGGATATTTGTGTGTGTTTTATCTTATGATTAAGAGAATGGGTGATTCGCTTGTTTATAAGAAATCAATAAAAATGAATACACCACGTGCGTGTCCTGCTGTCGGTTCTGTAGTCAAAGAAATAGGAGAAGGAAACGTACGGATGAGTCAAGAGTAAATAATTAGGTAGCTTTTTGAAGGTGTTCACAGCGTTACACTAACGAGATTAATTGACTTTTATTTCCTTACAATAGAATGATTGAGTATATTCAAACCCATAAAGCATACGGATACGACAAATGTAAATACTTTGGTAGCTTTTGAAGGTGTTCACAGCGTTACAGTTACGAGATGAGTTCACTTTCATTTCCTTTAAAAATTGCGACCCACTCACTCTCTTAATCATAAATAAAACTCACATGAATACTCAAAACATCAATAACTCACCTAGTCGTTCACAGATTCTCAACGATTCTGTAGTCAAATATAAAGAAGAGGGAGAGGGAAACAATATGACTAATTGAGTAGATTTTGAAGGAGTTCACAGCGTAACACTTACGAGATGAATTCACTTTTATTGAACCCTAACGAACACGCAACTCACTCACTATCTCATTATTAAATCTGAAGTCCTACCCGATCATCAATCGCTTTCACGTGCATACTCGATCATAAATTATCATCGGATGGCTCGGAGAAATAGATGGGCTGCTCGATGCGTCCACGCAGAGCTGATACTGACCGCGCATGAGTACTGGTAATCTGCTTAGAAGGTCAAACTAGCCCAGGAAAACTGCTGCGAGTCGGCCTATCCATGCATATAAACCCTATTGGTTTTATTGAGCGACAGGGATTGAGATGTCATTGCATCTCTTTGTCGGGTAAAAGTCCCACAGAACTGGAATCAACATCTCCAAAATGCTGTTAAATGTGTTGACGGGGACGTTAAACCTGGCTGCCAGGGTTTGCACACTTGACCTCTGATGAGCATAGTCGCCCATGTGCCTCTTTTTATTAATGACTGGCAGAGTACAGCCGAGCGTTGGCATGCGTATGCCGTGATCTTGTTAAGATTATCTTCTTAATCTTGTCTCAGACATCAAGGTCTAGTACAATGCGCAGCATGATTGAGTACAGCTAAAAAGTGTTTATTGTTCAATACATGCCAATCACTTCTTGGAGTCCATTTCGTATCATATTAATGGGACAACTTCCAAAGATAGAAGAACTTGCTATCAGAGTGGAAAAGAGAAGTGAAAAATTAAATATACAATTATATTAATTATCAATTTAAAAATTGTTATCCGACTAGTGGACTAGAACCATTAAGCACCAAACTATGAACACTCGACTAAAACTAAAAACTATAAATCACTGTTTAGGACTATGCACAATTACCTGTAATTCAAACAAATGGGTATTTACGTGCAACACTCAATTTTTTCGCATAATTATTTTAGGTAAATTTTGGAGTTCGGGGAAGGTCACAATAAAATACGATCTAATGTAAAATAGAACCACTGCCATGGAACGGTCTTTAGCACCATTTTTACTTAAATATGGAAGCCGCGGTATTATCATAAAGTTTGCAAAAGGACAGTCCAGCACAAAGTTAACAATCATTACAACCTTTCTTCTCGAGTGGCGATATGACGTTCCGATAACTCGAAATAGTTTGAGGTTTCAAATGGCGTGTTCAACAATCATTCGCCGCATTGACAGTTGCCTATTAAATCGGCGACATGCAGCTCTCTGGTACAATGGTCTCCGTAACATTCGCGCCGCTGAAAATGGTGTGATAAGAGGGTACCTTGAATGGCATATTTTATCAGCCTCATGAACAGGGTAATATTGGCACAAAGCTGATCAGACAGCACTTACTAACTGTTGCTATCTAAGCACTCCTTGCCTTCGCAGACCGCAATTACGCTGCCTAACGCGGCGTCTGATCAGGGTCTCTACCATTTTTGGGATCGATTGTTTACAATCGATACCAAATTTACTATACCACAAATCTGAAAGTTGCAATTGTCCACGTGACCATCACTGATTACGGGAAAAACCAATGTCATGGTTATTAATAGAGCTAGGTAATTGTGTTGCGCAAGAGGGCTATCGATAGAATCTGGACAGGTTACTGAAACCCAGATCGGAATGCTTTGTCTGCTCAGCTGTCTACTCTGGCTCTACATTGTTTGATTATTAAAGTGCTGGTATTTAAGTTAAGTGCTGACAATTTAACCAGACTGCTGTAGGACCTACGGCTAGAAATTATAGGATGAAAGACAAGGTCATGTCTGGATCAGTTACATGTATATTGGAATTTGAGCGGAAAGGTCATCCCTTTCAACCCTGGTCAGTGGAGCCATGCAAACAGTGCATCGTATCGGGATCTATATCGCTTGTCATTTAGCTAGACGTCAATTTAACAGAATGGACGTGCCCTACTTGAGTTGGAAGAGTGCATTCCAAAAAAAGTTTTGAGATTAAATAAATCAAAGCACTGACAGCACACATGGGTTGCAGGCTGTAAAAATGATCGGGTACTTAGACTGTTCTGTGTAACTGCAGACATTATAGACTCTGAATGCGGCGTCTGATCTGGGTAAACACTGTTTGTCAAACCTATATAGCCCCCGCCCATCGGGGCTTGAAGAAATAGATTGGGCTGCACGATGCTTCCATGCAGAGCTGATTGATACTGGTAATATGCTTGGAAGGTCTAAGTCTGCCCAGGAAAACTGCTGCAAATCGGCACGTCCATGCATATAAATCTTCTGGTTTTATTGGGTGGCAGGGATTGAGATGTCCTTTCATCTCAATGTCGGGTAAGAGTCCCATAAAATTTGAAGCAATGTCTCCAAAATAACCTAAATTGTGATGAAGGGGACGTTTAACCTCAAATCAAACAAAATTTCCAAACCCATCAGTTGGTTGCAGTCTGGATTGTTCAGATATAACACATATTTAAACAATAACACCAAGACAAGATCGGGGGAAACTGGGAGTTTTATTTCTAGCTACAACTCCAATACTAGGATAAGCGCGCTCTAAGTTCATGTGAAATAAGGCATGCATAAAATATCCCTTTGCGCGGCTTAACACACACAATACATGTGAAATAAGGCATGCATAAAATAATCCCTTTGCGCGGCTTAACACACACAATAATTAATTGCATATTGATTGCATAAATTTGCGAACTGTTAATTTAGTGGAAAATGTATCTCTGTGGAGGGTGGGTGGGAATTCAAGATGTCTCTTAAGCACATTGTCACTGGCGCGCACTACGCAGACGAATGAGCTAGAAGAATAAAACTCCCAGGTTCCCGCGAAAGGTCGAATATACCAGCATGAAAGCGCTGCTGCTTGGTGGAGTGTCTAAATCAAATTAAGGAGCTTAATTCCATTTAAACAATAACACCAAGACAAGATCGGGGAAAACTGGAATTCAAGATGTCTCTTAAGCACATTGTCACTGGCGCGCACTACGCAGACGAATGAGCTAGAAGAATAAAGCTCCCAGGTTCCCGCGAAAGGTCGAATATACCAGCATGAAAGCCCTGCTGCTTGGTGGAGTGTCTAAATCAAATTAAGGAGCTTAATTCCATATAGTACACAACAACCTCATCACGATAACAACTCCGTGAAACGAAGACCCCTTTAAACCCCACTTTATATAGAGAAAACTCGGGTTTATGGGGTTAAACATTATTTGTCTCGTGTTGCTCGAAAACATAGATTGTGGGCATTCATTAGAACCGCATAACGAGCACCCACACTCTACGTGCTTAGAAGGTCTAAGTCTGCCCAGGAAAACTGCTGCAAATCGGCACGTCCATGCATATAAATCTTCTGGTTTTATTGGGTGGCAGGGATTGAGATGTCCTTTCATCTCGATGTCGGGTAAGAGTCCCATAAAATTGGAAGCAATGTCTCCAAAATAACCTAAATTGTGATGAAGGGGACGTTTAACCTCAAATCAAACAAAATTGCCAAACCCATCAGTTGGTTGCAGTCTGGATTGTTCAGATAAAACACATATTTAAACAGGAGCCCCGGTAGCTCAGTAGGTAGTGTGCTCGCCTTCTGATCTAGCGGACCTGAGTTCGAATCTCGCCAGAGGCAGGATTTCTTCTCAGCTGTAAACGGTGTTCCATTGCACAGGGCATTTCATTATCACCTTATCATCCCCATCGGCTCGATATAATCAAAAATGGTTGAATGGGCCGTAAAACCCCAACTCATCATCATCATCACATATTTAAACAATAACACCAAGACAAGATCGGGGGAAACTGGGAGTTTTATTTCTAGCTACAACTCCAATACTAGGATAAGCGCGCTCTAAGTTCATGTGAAATAAGGCATGCATAAAATATCCCTTTGCGCGGCTTAACACACACAATACATGTGAAATAAGGCATGCATAAAATAATCCCTTTGCGCGGCTTAACACACACAATAATTAATTGCATATTGATTGCATAAATTTGCGAACTGTTAATTTAGTGGAAAATGTATCTCTGTGGAGGGTGGGTGGGAATTCAAGATGTCTCTTAAGCACATTGTCACTGGCGCGCACTACGCAGACGAATGAGCTAGAAGAATAAAACTCTCAGGTTCCCGCGAAAGGTCGAATATACCAGCATGAAAGCGCTGCTGCTTGGTGGAGTGTCTAAATCAAATTAAGGAGCTTAATTCCATTTAAACAATAACACCAAGACAAGATCGGGGAAAACTGGAATTCAAGATGTCTCTTAAGCACATTGTCACTGGCGCGCACTACGCAGACGAATGAGCTAGAAGAATAAAGCTCCCAGGTTCCCGCGAAAGGTCGAATATACCAGCATGAAAGCCCTGCTGCTTGGTGGAGTGTCTAAATCAAATTAAGGAGCTTAATTCCATATAGTACACAACAACCTCATCACGATAACAACTCCGTGAAACGAAGACCCCTTTAAACCCCACTTTATATACGGAAAACTCGGGTTTATGGGGTTAAACATTATTTGTCTCGTGTTGCTCGAAAACATAGATTGTGGGCATTCATTAGAACCGCATAACGAGCACCCACACTCTACGTTTCGAGCAAAAATAAGGAAACTATAACAATTTTTCATCTAAAAAATACTTTTTTCGTCCTTAGAATGTGCAATGTATTTTCGTTATGTGACTTTATAGACGTACAAAATCGCGGTATAGATAAGTTTAAGTCGATTGCTTGTCACAATCGATTCAAAGTCACAATGGATAAAAACTCTTCAGTGCTTCAGTCCACGTGGTTGTCACTGACTTGTCGGAATAACTTATTTGTATAGAAAACAGCGCAATGATGTCAGAGTGTTGTGTAAGAATAAAGATGGTTATTATTGAATCATAGGGTGAACTTTACAAACAGTGTAGACACAGATCCGTAGCTGCTGAATGCAGCGTCTGATCAAGATCTACCCTATAAGAGTAGGCTTAAAGCAAGAATAAACGAGTTTAATGACGCAGTTTAAACCTCAGTTCATGATTATTTGTCCTTTCTACGCTTGAAGACAATCGATCCATCAGCACTCTCAGTGCTTTGATTATGGTATAAGGATTCCAGGTTTAAAACTAAACGCTCTTTGACCTCCTTCATCACATTGTTTCTAGTCAGACTCAGAGACAACCGATCAATCAGTACCCTCGGTGCTTGACACAGACCAATTAGTATAACTGAAACAGCCGTACGGGCACTGTGAGGCTGCCTTGTGATATCAAATAGATATCAAACAAGAGGGCCATGATGGCCCTGAATCGCTCACCTGAATCCAAGACGTTTCAAAGCTTATGGAAATGAAGGGTTCATTGTTTTAAGGAGATGTGGATCAGAGACGTTTATGTTTGGAGGCCATTTTTCATTGTAGTGGAACCATTTTAGCAGCAATAGAGGAAAATTTCTGTGAAATTATTTTGAAATAGACCATTATTTTGAAAATGGGTCATTTGCCTTGAGATGAGGAGGTGTCTTTAAAGGTTTTTGTATTTTTAGGATTTGGGGGGAATTTAAAAGAGGGTCAATCTAAGGAAAATTCCTGTTAAATTACTCTGAAATTGTGCCATTTTTATTCGGGCACCTCAACTCCATATCATTCTTGTTCTCAAATTTTAACAAGCACAATTTACTACCTAATGACCATAGGTATTTGTGGGACATAGAAATCAAACTGAAAGAGGGTCACTCAAGGATCATTCCTGTGAAATTATTTTTCAAATCAGGCCATTTGCCTAGGAGGAGATGTCATTTAAAGGTTTTTCTATTTTTAGCTCTGGCAGCCATTTTGTTTAACGGAGTGGAACGATTTTGGTTATTTTGAATGACAGTCACTCGAGGAACATTCCTATGAAATTACTTTCAAATCGGGCCATTTGCCAAAGAGGAGATGTCATTTAAAGGTTTTTCTTTTTTCAGCTCTGGTGGCCATTTTGTTTAACGGAGCGGAACGATTAGATAATTTTGAAAGAGGGTCACTCAACGAACGTTCATGTGAAATTATTTCCAAATCGTGCCATTTGCCTTGGAGGAGATGTCATTTAAAGGTTTTTCTATTTTTAGCTCTGGTGGCCATTTTGTTTAACGGAGCGGAACAATTTAGGCAATTTTGAAAGAGGGTCACTGAAGTAACATTCCTGTGAAGTTATTTTCAAATCGGGCCATTTGCCTAGGAGGAGATG
The DNA here is from genome assembly GCA_963580285.1 of Lucinisca nassula. Taxonomy (NCBI): domain Eukaryota; kingdom Metazoa; phylum Mollusca; class Bivalvia; order Lucinida; family Lucinidae; genus Lucinisca; species Lucinisca nassula. The sequence goes on from OY757021.1 coordinate 5,462,942, forward strand.
TCATTTGAAGGTTTTTCTATTTTTTATCTCTGGCGGCCATTTTGTTTAACGGAGCGGAACGTTTAGGCGAAATTGAAAGAGGGTCACTCAAGGAACATGCCTGTGAAATTATTTTCAAATCGGGTCATTTGCCTAGGCGGAGATGTCATTTAAATGTTTTTTTTTCTATTTTTAGCTCTGGCGCCATTTTATTTAACGGAGCGGAACGATTAAGGCAATTTTGAAACAGGCTTACTCAAGGTATGTTCCTGTGAAATTATTTTCAAATTGGGCCATTTGCTTAGGAGGAGATGTCATTTAAAGGTTTTTCTATTTTTAGCTCTGGTGGCCATTTTGTTTAACGGAGCGGAACGATTTAGGCAATTTTGAAAGAGGGTCACTCATGGAACGTTCCTGTGAAATTATTTTCAAATCGGGCCATTTCCCTAAGAGGAGATGTCATTCAAAGGTTTTTCTAGTTTAAGTTCTGGCGGCCATTTTGTTTAACGGATCTGATTTCGGCAAGTTTGAAAGAGGGTCACTCAAGGAATATTCCTGTGAAGTTATTTTCAAATCGAGCCATTGCCTAGGAGGAGATGTCATTTGAAGGTTTTTCTATTTTTAGCTCTGGTGGCCATTTTGTTTAACGGAGCGGCACGATTTAGGCAATTTTGAAAGAGGGTCACTCAAGGAACGTTCCTGTGAAATTATTTTCAAATTGGGCCATTTGCCTAGGAGGAGATTTCAATTAAAGGTTTTTCTATTTTTAGCTCTGGTAGCCATTTAGTTTAACAGAGCGGAACGATTTAGGCAATTTTGAAAGACGGTCACTCAAGGAACATTCCTGTGAAATTATATCAAAATCCATTCACCGGTTTAGGAGGAGATGTCATTTAAGTAAATTGTTGACAGACGCACGACGGACGACGGACATTGACCGATCACAATAGCCCACCTTGTCACTTCGTGACAGGTGAGCTAACAATCTCGGTAGAGGACCTCTAGATGAAGCTTCATACCAAATATGAAAGACCTGGGCCTTGTGGTTTTAGCTGAGAAGATTTTTAAAGGTTTTCCCTATATAAGTTTATTCAAGTCGAAAATAGGCAATGTCTGCCCTTTCAGGGGCCGTAACTCCGTAACACATGATGGGATATGGCTGGTTCAAGAAAGGAACCCAGATCTCATGGTGGTACAAGTTGTGTGTAAGTTTGGTTAAAATCAAATCATAAATGAAGATGCTATCGTGCGGACAAGACCCAAAATAGACAATTTTTGCCCTTTCAGGGGCAGTAACTCTGTAACACATGATGGGATATGTCTAGTTCAAGAAAGGAACCTAGATCTTATGGTGGTACAAGTTGTGTGTAAGTTTGGTTAAAATCAAATCATAAATGAAGCTGCTATCCTGTGGACAAGACCAAAATAGGCAATTTTTGCCATTTCAGGGGCCGTAACTCTGTAACACATGATGGGATATGGCTGGTTCAAGAAAGTAACCTACATCTCATGGTGGTACAAGTTGTGTGTAGGTTTGGTTAAAATCAAATAATAAATGAAGCTGCTATCGTGCGGACAAGACCAAAATAGGCAATTTTTGCACTTTCAGGGGCCGTAACTCCGTAACACATGATGGGATATGGCTGGTTCAAGAAAGGAACCTAGATCTCATGGTGGTACAAGTTGTGTGTAAGTTTTGTTAAAATCAAATCATAAATGAATCTGCTATCGTGCGGAAAAGACCAAAATAGGCAATTTTTGCCATTTCAGGGGCCTTAACTCAATAACACATGATGGGATATGGCTGGTTCAAGAAAGGAACCCAGATCTCATGGTGGTACAAGTTGTGTGTAAGTTTTGTTAAAATCAAATCAGAAATGAAGCTGCTATCTTGCGGACAAGGCCAAAATAGGCAATTTTTGCCCTTTCAGGGGCTGTAACTCCTTAACACATGATGGGATATGGCTGGTTCATGAAAGGAACCTACATCTTATGGTGGTACAAATTCTATGTTAGTTTGAATAAAATCAAATCATAAATGAAGATGCTATTGTGCGGACTAGACCAAAATAGGCAATTTTTGCCATTTCAGGGGCCGTAACTCCGTAACACATGATGTGATATGGCTGGTTCAAGAAAGGAACCTACATCTCATGGTGGTACAATTTCTATGTCAGTTTGGTTAAAATCAAATCATAAATGAAGATGCTATTGTGCGGACAAGACCAAAATAGGCAATTTTTGCCATTTCAGGGGCCGTAACTCCGTAACACATGATGGGATATGGCTGGTTCAAGAAAGGAACCCAGATCTGATGGTGGTACACGTTGTGTGTAAGTTTGGTTAAAATCAAATCATAAATTAAGATGCTATCGTGCGGACAAGGTCAAAATAGGCAATTTTTGCCCTTTCAGGGGCCGTAACTCCTTAACACATGATGGGATATGGCTGGTTCATGACAGGAACCCAGACCTCATGATGGTACAAGTTGTGTGCAAGTTTGGTTAAAATCAAATCATAAATGAAGACGCTATCGTGCGCACAAGAAATTGTTTACGCACGGACGGACGGACTGACGACGGACGACGGACGAAATGTGATCACAAAAGCTCACCTTGTCACTACGTGACAGGTGAGCTAAAAATCATACGGCAGGTGTGAAACAGGCTTAACTATTTTAAATATTTCGCATAGGATTTCGTTTTGGAAAAGCCTATATGTGAACCATCAGTAAGCCATATTTATTCTCGTTGGTTACGATAAGATGCACTGAATCCTATCCGGCAGACATGGGTTCGAATCCTGGCGTGGGGGCAAATATGTGCCGGCTATGTTGAGGTGGATATAACCTCCTGGCTAATAAAAGCAATGCCTGTCACGAGAACAACACGGAGCTCAGATTCCCAGGGATACTTCGGAGGCATGTCCCACACTTCTCTTCGTAAAATACTTTCAATCTTGATACTTTTTCAAACAGCAACCCATAAACCATATATATTTTTGATGCTTATAAAATACATAAGTGAAAAGATTCTTTTGTTCCACATGGGTTGCCTGGAGCATACGGTTCAATCTACATCACAGTGTAGGTAATATTTGAGCCAGCGCATGACAAAACCTACAATTAGACCGGTGCGACCAGCAGAGACTCAAACCAACCTGCGCCCCCATCCAGTATGTCAACACCTCTGTCTCCTTGCCTATATCATAACCTGTAGTACGTACAAGCGATCAGTGAAGAATCTGATCAGACTGCGCGGATGCGCAGGCTGATCTGAGTCTTTGCTGGTCGCCCAAGACATCTTGTAGCTTTTGTCATGCACTGGCTCATTTTCTCGTCATTTTTAGGGTCATTAATTCCATTGTGGAATTTTGAAAATATCTGAGGGTCAATGATGAGGCCTTATTGGCCGAAACTAGCTGATCTGGCCCTGAAAACATGTACAATCCATATTTTTCAGTTCTGTGGTGTATACTTTGCTTCCAAAGGATAAGCCTTTTATAGAACATATTTAATATCTCCGTAAAACGTTTAGATCATCTTCCTATATCCATTAATGTACTTTTTCTTTCTTTCAAATAAGACACATTCAGTGACACAAACTTTTAGGAGACATCCCGGTTGTTGTTTTTTTTTTTTTTTTCATGAAAATAGTCCGTGGACACGAAGCCTGTTTAATTGTGAACGCGCGCTATTTAGAGGTACCTTTATATCACCACCTTCACCAGATAAAGTTCACTGTTGAACAACGCTTAAGTCGCTGGTTTGTTTGTTCGTTTAATTTGAGGTTTAACGTCCCCGTCAACACTATTTAGGTCATTTTGGAGACGTTGCTTCCAATTTTGTGGGACTTTTACCCGACATTGAGATGAAATGACATCTCGATCCTTGCCGCTCAATAAAACCAATAAGGTTGATATGCATGGACGGGCCGATTCGCAGCAGTATAACTGGCCAGGCATTGACCTTCTAAGCAGATTACCAGTACTCATGTGCGGTCGGTTTCAACTCTGCGTGGAAGCATCTTGCATCCCATCTATTTCTCTAAGCCCCGATGGATAACTAATGTTGTGAGAACTTGTGGCCCAACCCCATTGCTTGTCTTGCAATAAAATATTAAACTAAACTTCAGACCCCATGCATACGAACTATCCATAGTTACCATGGCACCAGAGAGGCTGTCGTATTGTTTGTTAGTACCAATATTCCGCCCCCACCCATCAGGGCT
>OY757021.1:5472149-5478529 GCA_963580285.1 Lucinisca nassula
CCACATGTAACACTTCTACTACTACTACTACTACTACTACTACTACTACTACTACTACTACAACAACAAATACTACAACTAATACTACTACTACTACTACTACTACTACTACTACTACTACTTCCACTACTACTACTACTACTACTACTACTACTACTACTACTACTACAACTACAACAGCAATAACAACAACAACAACTACCACTACTACTACTACTACACTCCTACAGCTCTTATACAAGCTAACAGACAATGTACCCATGTGCTTTCCTGAACAGTTATGGATGACGTCATAGCCATCTTTTCTGATAAGAGGAATAGTAAAATTATCGATGATACTCTCAAAAGGCACCTCGAATCACACTAAAACTACTACTAATAAAATGCATATCCGAAATGTAAAAAGCATACCCAACAAGTACCAATTTTCATTAATAGTGGCATTGATGATGTGTGCATCTTATTCCAAGAATAAAGATATTTGATGCGAATTAATGTTATATTAGATTTTGCGTGTTCGCACAAAACAACGAACCATACCAAAAAATATGCTAATTTCTTTCTCCGGAATTAATATAAGAACTGATGAAAATAGGACCGAGAAGAATACAAAAGAGCCAAAAGAAATGTCCGAAGAACTGAAAATATAACCCTAGTACATCCCCGTATACCTTAAATTGGGAGTTACATGCCCCCCTCCCAACTACACACACTACCACCACCACCATACACACACCCTGGGACCCGCATCACTTATTAAGGCATTGCCAAACTTAGGCATGCTTTAGTATACAGCATCGTAACATTCAGTGACGATGTAGTTAAACTCGTTAATATCAAACGGGGGTCAGTTTAGAGGCTGTTGAACTCAACAGATTAGATGCTGCTGAGGACCATTTTAGATGCCATGAGGGACCAAAATAGATGCCAGGACCACTATAGAGGCAAGGACCAATTTAGATGATGTACAGACGTACAACTATGCATAACAGTGAAAAAAGTTAGTTTCTTCGCTTGAATGAGCAACTTTGCGAGGTGGATCTAGCTTCATGATTATCAAGTATTAATTGAAATGTCTATGTAAAATTTATTATTGCGTATCAACTAAATCCGACACCACCCGATAGTCGTTAATTTTAGTTATAGTTTTTAGTTTTTCTTAATGGTACTAGTCCAGTAGCTAGTCTACACAAATGAGTAAGCTTGATAGTGAACGTTTTGGAATCTAACTTGGGCTCACTGACCGTTCCAAGGCGGTTCTTCTGTGGCGGTTTATTTATGTTATTGTTAGGGCCCCGCACTGAAAGTGTGGGTGCCCTATAGTAATCACTCTGTCTGTCCGTCCGTCCGTCCGTCTGTCCGTCCACAATTTTTTTTATCCTCCATAACTTTCTTATTCCTTGATGGATTTAAATATTACTTGGCAGAAATGTTAACCATAATGTGATGGAGTGTTGCGCGCAAGACTCAGGGACGTACCTCAAAGGTCAAGGTCATACTTAGAGGTTAAAGGTCAAAAAAGGGTCTTTGTCGTGTCCAATCAATAACTTTGTTATTCCTGGATGGATTTAAATATTACTTGGCAGAAATGTTAACCATAAGGTGACGGAGTGTCACGCGCAAGTCCCACAGCTGTACTTCAAAGGTCAAGGTCATACTTAGAGATAAAAGGTCAAAAAAGCGTCTTTTGTATTGTGTCCAATCTATAACTTTCTTATACCTGAATGGATTTAAATATTACTTAGCAGAAATATTAACCATAATGTGACAGTGTGTCACGCGCAAGATTCAGGTCCGTATCTCAAATGTCAAGGTCATACTTAGAGGTGAGCGGTAAAAAAACGCCTTGTAACCGATCAATATCTTTCTTATTCCTGGATTGATTTTAGAATAACTTGACAGTAATGTTAATCATCATGAGAGGATGTGTTGTGCGCGAAACCCAGGTTGGTTTCTAAACCCGAGTTATCATGTTCAAAATGATCCTTTGAGCTATGTTCTTTCATTTCCTTGTTCTTTACAGTTATTTAACATCAACATTTTCCTACTCCTCTGATAGCGCTGCCATGGCCCTTGTCAGTTTCACTGACAGCTCTAGTTTGTTACTGTTTGTGTGTATCACTTGTGTCTTTTTATTTTGGATGGCCATTAGACCATTTTCTGGGAAAGTAACTGTCCTTTTGGTCTTCCACTTTGCCCTTATGGTCTGGTCGCTCTTTCCCTTTGGTGGGAGGAGTAAGTTAATTGTACCAATTCATGATCATTGTGTAACTTCTACTCAATATGAAAAAGTTTGGACCAGTTTATTTGCTTTAAGGTTAAGCTAGTGTACGGTTGATTTTAGTAAGGTAGAAGTAAAGCAATGATCAGGAATCGATACAATTAACTTACACCTCACATCAGAGATACCAAAGGATAAGAAGTACAAACATGAAGCGACTAGACCGTAATGGAAACGACAACAGTGGAAAGCCAAAAGGACAATTACTTTCCCACAAAATGGCCAATTGGCTTTCCAAAATAAAATATCTAAGCGATACATATATTTATACAATTACTGACAAGCAATTACGCAAATAAACCGCCCCAGAAGAACAACGTGAAATGAATTTAACTAGGGTTGGGGTGGGGGCTCAAATCGATTTTACGCAGCTGCAGTCATCGCCTTTACCTCCGTTGCGGTTTAGACAACAACTTTGTTTAGTCTGCATGAAGGCAAATATGTTTAAAACCTATGTTCTGGTTTGTAACTAAATAAATGAGACGATTCTAGTGAGCACAGATGGAGTAAGTAATTCACACATTTCTAATGAGCTATCACGAGTAAGATGTATAGCACAGACAGTTAATGCAGTGGATCAAAAGTCTTGTATTTTTTTCCCTTTGGTGTCTTTGGTGGTTTGAGTAAGTTAATTGTATCGATTCCTGATCTGTGTATTACTTCTACTTTACAGGTTCTTGTATTGTTATGAAAGAGACTTCATGTTGTCGCTTTCCATTGATAACCAATCTGAATTCATTGAAGCTTTTAGCTCTACTTCTAGATATTTAGATGATTTATTAAACATTGACAATACTTACTTTGATAGTTTGATCAGTCAGATTTATCCCCCAGAACTTCAGTTAAACAAGGCAAATTCCTCTGATACCGAGGCCCCCTTTCTGGATTTACATTTATCTATTGTAGATGGATTTGTTTCCTGCAAAATTTATGATAAACGTGATGGTTTTGATTTCGAAATTGTAAATTTTCCTTTTTTGGATGGTGATGTTCCTCGTGCGACATCGTACGGGGTTAATATTTCGCAATTAATTCGATTCGCTAGAGTGTGTAGTCATATATCCGACTTCAACACTCGTAATAAATTGTTAACCGCTAAACTTCTTAATCAGGGGTATCGGTATCATAAACTACGTAAAGCCTTTTCAAAATTTTATAGACGTCATTCTGATTTGGTTTCAAAATTCAATATTGGACTTAAAACACTTCTGCAACAAGGCCTGTCGGAACCCGAATTCTATGGTGACTTAGTATATAAATTTAGAAAAATACATTCTTGCAATGACTTTAGTAACCAATTTCGTAAAATCGTTCGTCGATATATAAAGATTGGGTACAGCATAAATGTTATAAAACAGACTGCATGCTTGGTTGTTAACCCAATCACGGTTGGCAACTTTGCTTCCCTCTTTGATTGCACGCCGGTGGGTCGGGCCTAAGATTATATGACGGTTCCAGCGTAAAAACATAGATGGAATAATTTGTTATTCTTTATGTTGGTTGGCGCCTGATGCTCCGTCTTTGGTCGGCCCCTCGGAGTCTTACTGTTGGTTTTCTTTTGCTCCAGCATTTCTGTTGGTGTATGCTGTCGAGTCCTCAACCTTGTTTCATCTCTGTGGTTTTTTTTTATTTGTATGTTCTTGGAGATGTTACATTGATGTGTTAGGAAGCCGCCTTCATGTGGGCTAAACAAAATTAATGTCTGTGCCGCTACAGAAGTAAGGGCGAGGATTGTGGCCACGTAAAATCGATTTAAGCCCCCCAGTGGAATTCTTTCCACTGACCGTTCCAAGGCGGTTTTTCTGTGGCGGTTTATTAGCTCACCTGTCACGTAGTGACGAGGTGAGCTTTTGGGATCACTTTTCGTCCGTCGTGCGTCCGTGCGTGCGTCCGTGCGTAAACTTTTTCTTCAAACGACATCTCCTCCTAAACCGCTGAACAGATCCTGACCAAACTTGGCAGAAATGATCTTTGGGTGGTCCTCTCTCAAAGTTGTTCAAAGAGTTGCATTCCATGCAGAACTCTGGTTGCCATGGCAACGAAAAGGGAAAATAAGAGAAAATCTTTAAAAATCTTCTTCTCTGAAACTACAAGGCACAGATCTTTCATATTTGGTATTAAGCTTTATCTAGGGGACCTCTACCAAGATTGTTCAAATTATGGCCCTGGGGCCAAAAATGGCCCCGCCCCAGGGCCCACATGTTTTACATAAGCTTATATAGGGAAAATCTTTAAAAACCTTCTCCTCTGAAACCACACGGCCCAGGTCTTTCATATTTGGTATGAAGCTTCATCTAGGGGACCTCTACCAAGATTGTTCAAATTATAACCCTGGGGCCAAAAATGGCCCCGCCCCTGGGCCCACATGTTTTACATAGACTTCTATAGGAAGAACCTTTAAAAATCTTCTTCTCTGAAACCACATGGCCGAGGTCTTTCATATTTTGTATGAAGCTTCATCCAGGGGACCTCTAGCGAGATTGTTCAAATTATAGCCCTGGGGCCGAAAATGGCCCCGCCCCGGGGCCCAAATGTTTTACATAGACTTATATTGGAAACACCTTTAAAAATCTTCTTCTCTGAAACAACAATGCCGAGGTCTTTCATATTTGGTATGAAGCTTCATCTAGGGGACCTCTACCAAGATTGTTCAAATTATGGCCCTGGTGCCAAAATTTGCCCCGCCCCGGGGCCCACATGTTTAACATAGGCTTATATAGGGAAAACCTTTAAAAATCTTCTTCTCTGAAACCACAAGGCCCAGGTCTTTTATATTTGGTATGAAGCTTCAGCTAGGGGACCTCTACCACGATTGTTCAAATTATAGCCCTGGGGCCAAAAAGGGCCCCGCCCCGGGGCCCACATGTTTTACATAGACTTATATAGGAAAAAAAAACTTTAAAAATCTTCTCCTCTGAAACCACACAGTTGAGGTCTTTCATATTTGGTATGAAGCTTCATCTAGGGGACTTCTACAAAGTTTGTTCAAATTATGGCCCTGGGGCCAAAAATGGCCCCACCCCGGGGCTCTCATGTTTAACATAGGCTTATATAGGGAAAACCTATAAAAATCTTCTTCTCTGAAACCACAAGGCCCAGGTCTTTCATATTTGGTATGAAGCTTCATCTAGGGGACCTCTACCAAGATTGTTCAAATTATAGCCCTGGGGCCAAAAATGGCTCCGCCCTGGGGCCCACATGTTTTACATAGACATTTGTGGGAGAAAAGCTTTAAAATTTTTTTTCTCTGAAACCACAAGGACTTAGTCTTTCATATTTGGTTTGAAGCTTCATCTAGGGAACCTTTACCGAGATTGTTCAAATTATGGCCCTCGGGCCAAAAATGGCCCTGCCCTGGGACCCACATGTTTTACATAGGCTTATATAGGGAAAACCTTTAAAAATCTTCTCCTCTGAAACCACAAGACCCAGGTCCTTTATATTTGGTATGAAGCTTCATCTTGGGGACCTCTACCAAGATTGTTCAAATTATAGCCCTGGGGCCAAAAATAGCCCCGCCCCTGTGCCCACATGTTTAACATAGACTTGTATAGTAAAAAAACTTTAAAAATCTTCCCCTCTGAAACCACACGGCCGAGGTCTTTCATATTTGGTATGAAGCTTCATCTAGGAGATCTCTACCAAGATTGTTCAAATTATGGCCTTCGGGCCAAAAATGGCCCCGCCCCGGGGCCCTCATATTTTACATAGGCTTAATTTAGGAAAACCTTTAAAAATCTTCTTCACTGAAACCACAAGACCCAGGTCTTTCATATTTGGTATGAAGCTTCATCTTGGAGACCTCTACCAAAATTGTTCAAATTATGGCCATGGGGCCAAAAATGGCCTGTTCCGGGGCCCACATATTTTACATAGACTTTTGTGGGGGAACAAAGCTTTAAAAATCTTTTTCTCTGAAACCACAAGGACTAATTTAAGTCTTTCATATTTGGTTTGAAGCTTCATCTAGTTGACCTCTACTAAGGTTGTTCGAACTATAGCCCTGGGGCCAAAAATGACCCCATCCTGGTCACCGGGCCACTTATTATACTTTAGATCAGGTGAGCGACCTAGGACCCTCTGGGTCCTCTTGTTTATG
>OY757021.1:5478552-5514764 GCA_963580285.1 Lucinisca nassula
CTTTTATGTATATGAATAGCCTAGCGCTTAGATATTTTAGGTGTAGCACTGTGCAGTTGATCTCTACAAAGTTTGTTAAAATTATACCCCTGGGGTCATAATTGACCCCACCCTGGGGTCACCAGTTTCAGATTGAATTATATAGCAAAACTTTTAAATATCATCTTCTCACAAATTACATGGCCAAGAACTTAGAAATTTGGTGTGTAGCACTGTGTAGTTGATCTCTACCAAGTTTGATCAAATTATATCCCTGAGGTCATAATTGACCCCACCCCAGGGAGTCACCAGTTTCACATGGAATTATATAGCAAAACCTTTAAAAATCATTTTCTCAAATATCACAAGGCCTAGAAATTAGATATTTGGTGTGTAGCATTGTGTGTTGGACCTGTACCAAGATTGCTCAAAGTATGTCCCTGTGGTCAAAATGACCCCGCCCTGGGGGTCACCAGTCTTAAATAGAATTATAAAGCAACCCCTTCAAAAATCATCTTCTTAAATATCACATGGCCTCAGGTGAGCGTTCTAGGGCCATCATGGCCCTCTTGTGTCAATATGGGCTCCACCCCTGTGGGTCACAAAATGTATATAGACTTATATAGTGAAAACTTAAAAAAAAATTATTCTGTCAAACCGTTTGGCCTGGAGCATCATCTAGTAGAACTCCATCAAGATTGCTCAAATCATGCCCCTTTGGTCAATATGGGCTCCACCCAGGGGGTCACAAGGTTAACATAGACTTATGGTGAAAACTTTAAAAAAATTCTTCTGTCAAACTGATTGGCTTAGAGCATTGATATTTGGTATGGAACATTATGTAGTAGAACACCATTGAGCTTGCTCAAATCATGCCCCTTTGGTCAATATGGGCTCAACCCCAGGGGTCACAAGCTTTACAGAGACTTGTATAGTGAAAAATTTAAAAATCTTCTGTCAAAACAGTTGCACTAGAGGTTTGATATTTTATATGGAGCATCATCTAGTAGAACTCCATCAAGATTGTTCAAATCATGCTCCATTGGTCAATATTGGGTCAACTCCAGGGGTCACAAGCTTTACATATACTTATATAGTGAAAACTTCAAAAACCACTGTCAAAACAGTTGGGCTACAGTTTTGATATTTTGTATGAAGCATCATCTAGTGGACCTGTATCATTATTATACCCCAGGTATACGAAGTATGCAGAAGGGATATATAGTTTTCGTCGGTTTTTACGTCTGTCCGTCCGTACAAATGTCCGTCCCATTAACTTTCTATATCAAAGTTTTACTTCGAAGTTTTTTGACTGCTTATAACTCTGTAGCCACTGACAGAAAGTTTTCATATTCGGTATGGGGGTACCTAGGAGGGTTCTCTTTCATTCTACATCTATGTTCCCCTGGGTCATGCCCCTGGGCGGGGCTAGAGGTCAAAATCTAGGACACCCACATAAAGTTGTAAATTGCATAAAACCTTTTTGAACTCTTATAACATTAATTTCAAAGCTTATATCATATGATGTATAGATTTGGACTGTAGTTAGCCTGTACCATCAACTTTCATACCACACAACAATATAAACTGGGTGTTGCCCCAGAGTGGAGCTGGGGTCAATAATTAGAACATTGCCAGTTTTGACATTTGACTTTCTTATATTTTAGAGACTAATAGGCGTTTTCAATTGAAACTTCATATGCACATTTAAAATACCATGATTGCTTGTTGATGGCTTTTTTTGCCATTGACCTATATGTCATGGTTCAGTGATTTTGCATAAAATCTTGAATACTGCTTTTATAGTTCATGCCCGGGGGATGGGGCTAGGGGTTAGAATCTAGGACTTCTTTTATATGTTCACACTGTGTTAAAGTTTTCCAAATGCTTATATCTTGACAGTCACTTATCAGAGCAATCATATTCAGAACTTGGGTACCTATGAAGGCCTTCTGAGATTCCAAAAGAACATGCCCCAGGATTCATGCCAGGGGGTGGGGCTAGGGGTCAAAATCTAGGACATTTTTGTTATATCTTAAATACTATTTGATGGAGAAATGTCATACCTGGGATAATAGTTCCATGTGACCATATGATTGACCTCAAAATCTAGGTCATTGTGACCTATATTTCATGGTTCAGTGATTTTGCCTTATATCTTGAATACTATTTGATAGAGAAGTGTCATACCTTGGATATTAGTTACATCTGACCCGATGATTGACCTCAAATATATCTAGGTCATTGTGACCTATATTTAATGGTTCAATGATTTTGTCTTAAATCTTGAATTCTGTTTGATAGAGAAATGACACACCTTGGATATTAGTTCCATCTGACCCGATGGTTAACATCAAAATATATCTAGGTTATTGTGACCTATATTTCATAGTTCAATGATTTTGCCTTATATCTTGAATACTATTTGATGAAGAAATGTCATACCTTGGATATTAGTTCCATCTGATCCAATGATTTACCTCGAAATATATCTAGGTCATTGTGACCTATATTTCATGGTCCAATGATTTTCCCTTATATCTTGAATACTATTTGATGTAGAAATGTCATACCTTGGATATTAGTTCCATGTGACTCGATGATTGACCTCAAAATATATGTAGGTTATTGTGACTTATTTTTCATGGTTCAGTGATTTTACCTAATATCTTGAATACTGTTTGATGGAGAAATGTCATAGCTGGGATATTAGTTCCATTGACATAGAAATATATCTAGGTCAGTGTGACCCATATTTCATGGTTCAGTGATTTTGCCTTATATCTTGAATACTATTTTGTGGAGATATGTCATAGCTGGGATATTAGGTCCATGTGACCCAATGATTCACCTCAAAATATCTAGATCATTGTGACCTACATTTCATGGGTCAGTGATTTGCCTTATATCTTGAATACTATTTGATGGAGATAAGTCATACCCGGGGTATTAGTCCAGTATGACCTGGTGATTGACCTCAAATTATATCTAGGTCAGTGTGACCTATATTTCACGGTACAATGATTTTGCCTTATATTTTGAATTCTATTTGTTGGAGAAATGCCATACCTGGATGATAAGTTCCATGTTACCAAAAGACTGACATAGAAATTTTGTAAATCTGTCAAACTGGTTGCCCAAGAGTTGTGGTATGGAGCATCAACTAGAGGACTTAACAAGTTTGTTAAAATCATGCCTCATGCACCAATATTTGCCTCCACTTCATTGTCAAAGATTTACATTGTCATTGCTGTATGCATATACTTTTGGAAATGTGCAGTGTAACTCAGGTGAACGATATAGGACCATTATGGCCCTCTTGTTGATAAATTCTGTCTCTGGATATGATGTACAATGTTTAATTCAGACTGAGGAATCATCCTATCAACCAATTCAATTGGAGAAAGATTTGACAGAAAATATATTGGAAAGTGCCATTGTTATAACCAACGAAGAAGGAGAACAGGTAGGAAAATATCTAAATCAAGAAATTTTAAATGTAAGTAATTTTGATTGCATTAATTCTGACAGTTAGCTTTTGTAGGCTTGACTTTACCAACTGTCATTGAAATATGCACCAGTCAAACTTTGAGGTGGAAACCAAGAGGAAAAAATCTAAAATGAAAGAATACTACGGCCTATGCAATATTTCCAAAACAGAAGTGAAGGCAATGATCAGGAATCGATACAATTCACCCACAGCTCCTATCAGTGACACCAAAGGGAAAGAAAACACAAACATAAAATCACTCGACTCTAATAGAAACAGCAAAAGCGGAAAGCCAAAAGGACAGTTACTTTCCCACAAAATGGTCAATTGGCTATCCAAAATAAAATAATGTAAGCGATACACATACACAAAAGACATACAATACCAAAAATAAACCGCGATAGAAGAACTGCCTCGGAACGGTCATAACTGTAAATGTATTGCTAGGGAACAACATTGAAATGTCTGCCTAATGTGGAATCAGTATAAAGGGTCTGCCTTAGTGCTGTTTTATATATATATATATATATATATATATATATGAATACCAAATATATATGATAATATAAAAATGTTTCGGCCATTATCACCACATGTTTTCACGTATAATTAATAATTGTCTTAATCCTGTTGCTAAAAATAGAAAAAATCTTTAAATGACATCTCCTGAACCAATGGCTGAATTTCAAAATAATTTCACAGAGATGTTCATCTTATTGCCCTCTTCCAAAATTGCTTTTTTCGTTTCACACTGTTAAACATGATGACCGCCAGAGCTAAAAATAGAAAAATCCTTAAACGACTTCTCCTCCTAAACCAGTGGCCGGATTTCAAAATAATTTCACAGAGATGAACATCTCAAAGGCCTCTTCAAAAATTGCTATTTTTGTTCCACTCCATTAAACGAGATTGCCGCTAGAGCTAAAAATAGAAAAAAATCTTCAAACGACATTTCCTCCTAAACCAATGTCTAGATTTCAAAATTATTTCACAGAGATGTTCATCTTATTGCCCTCTTCCAAAATTTTTATTTTCCTTCCGCTGTAACAGGCCAGTTCTTCCCCCCAGTCAGTTTCTTCCCCGGGGAAGAAACGGGCCGGCCCATTTCTTCCCCGGGGAAGAAACTGACTAGTCAGTTTCTTCCCCACCCAGTCAGTTTCTTCCCCCCCCCCCCCCCCCCCCTAAAAAATTTTTTTAGAACCATTGTTAACGAGCTATTAATGCCTCACAATTTGTTCAAAATGAGAAAAGAAACCATTCTGAATATGGTTTGAGCCTTTTTAGCACAAATGGCAAAATTTGCTAGATGCCCTACAATACATGGTGATCTAATGAAATATACATCCCTATTCCAGTATCTGTGATTAATTTTCTCAGCTTTCTAATACATAAATTGGTAATAAATTAATAGGTATACTAAGCAATAAATCTTTGGTGCTCAATTCTAAATAGAATCTGGAAAATGGGGTTGGGGAAGAACCGGGCCGGCCCAGTTCTTCCCCGGGGAAGAATTGGGCCAGCCCGGTTCTTCCCCACCCCCAGACATTTAATTTTCTAGTGGATAGAGCTGTCAATTTTTATTATTTTAAATAAAGTATTAATTCATAGCATGGAATGGCAATGTTGATTTGTTAAGAAAGATAAATCTACAGTAACCTTAGGGTGGGGAAGAACTGTTCAGTTCTTCCCCCCCACCATCTTCACCCACCCCCAGCTATTTCCTTTTTGTAGTTCATACCGAAGTATGTATTTGTTATTTGAACTCAAATATTAAATTCATAGCGTAAAATATTGTGAATTTATTCAGAAAAGCAAATACATAGCAGCCTTAGGGTGGGGAAGAACTGGGCCGGCCCAGTTCTTCCCCACCCCCGTTCACCCACCCCCAGCTTTTTCCTTTTTGTAGCTTATACCGCTGTATGTGGTTATTATTTGAATTCAAATATTAAGTTCATAGCGTAAGACATTGTAGCTTTGTTCAGAAAAGCTAATGTATAGCAGCCTTGGGTTGGGGAAAAACTGGGCCGGCCCAGCTCTGCCCCCGCCCCCCCCCCCCCCCCCAGCATTTTCCTTTTTTTTTTTATTTCATACCGCTGTATGTGTTTATTATTTGAAATCAAATGTTAAATTGCTAGCGTAAAACATAGTAGGTTTGTTCAGAAAAGCAATTTCATAGCAGCCTTTGGGTGGGGAAGAACTGGGCCGGCCCAGTTCTTCCCCACCCCCGTTCACCCACCCCCAGCTTTTTCCTTTTTGTAGCTTATACCGCTGTATGTGCTTATTATTTGAATTCAAATATTAAATTCATAGCGTAAGACATTGTAGCTTTGTTCAGAAAAACTAATGTATAGCAGCCTTGGGGTGGGGAAGAACTGGGCCAGCCAAGTTCTCTCTCCCCCCCCCCCCAGCATTTTCCTTTTTTTTTTATTTCATACCGCTGTATGTGTTTATTATTTGAAATCAAATGTTAAATTCCTAGCGTAAACCATTGTAGATTTGTTCAGAAAAGCAAATGGGGTGGGGAAGAACTTGGCCGGCCCAGTTCTTCCCCAACCCCCGTTCACCCATCCCCAGCTTTTTCCTTTTTGTAGCTTATACCGCTGTATGTGCTTATTATTTGAATTCAAATATTAAATTCATAGCGTAAGACACTGTACCTTTGTTCAGAAAAGTTAATGTATCACAAGAATTTTTTGTAAACAGAAACATCTGGGGTGGGGAAGAAACGGGCCGGCCCAGTTCTTCCCCACCCCAAGTCTCCAAATTCTATTTAGATCTGAGCTCCAAACATTTGTTGCTTATTATATCTTTTTAGTTTATTCCAATTTATGTCATAAAAAGCGAAGAAAATTTATCACAACAATTTTTTGTAAACAGAAAAATCTGGGGTGGGGAAGAAACAGGCCGGCCCAGTTCTTCCCCACCCCCAATCTCCATATTCTGTTTAGATCTGAGCTCCAAACATTTGTTGCTTATTATATCTTTTTAGTTTATACCAATTTATGTCATAAAAAGCGAAGAAAATTTATCACAAGAATTTTTTGTAAACAGAAAAATCTGGGGTGGGGAAGAAACGGGCCGGCCCAGTTCTTCCCCACCCCCAGTCTCCAAATACCATGTAGATTTGAGAGCCAAACATTTATGCCTTATTATATCTGTTTAGTTAATACTAATTTATGTCTTAAAAAGCAAAGAAAATGCACCCAAGATGCTTGAATATGGATGCATATTTTATTGCATCTCCACGAATGGTGTATCATAGAGCAAATTTTGTCATTCAATCTAAAAGGACTCTGAACTTATTCAGAATGGTCTCATTTATCATTTATAACGAATTGTGAGCTGAAAATTACTCGTTGACAATGGTTCTAAAAACATTTTTAGGGGGGAAGAAACTGACTGGGTGGGGAAGAACTTCCCCCGGGGAAGAAATGGGCCGGGGGAAGAAACTGACCGTTACACCGCTCCATGAAACAAGATGGCCACCAGAGCTATAAAGATAAAAATCTTTAAACGACATCTCCTAAACCAATGGCCAGATTTCAAAATAATTTCAGAGATGTTCATCTTATTGCCCTCTTCCAAAATTGCTATTTTCATTCCGCTCCATGAAACAAGATGGCCACCAGAGCTAAAAATAGAAAAATCTTTAAATGACATCTCCCATACCATTGGCCAGATTTAAAAATAATTTCACAGAGATGTTAGTATCCTATATGCATCCCTTTTGATGTCAAAATTTGGGTTTGCTCCCTTTGTCTTGTCTTACATGTATGTGATTCTGAAGAATTCAGGTGAGTGATACAGGACCATCATGGTTCTCTTGTTTAGTTTACCTGGTAAGAACAAATAGTTAGAAGAAATGGGAGGGACTACGTTGTAAATGATTATGAAGTTTCAAGGTTATTGGGTGTAAGGTCAAAGGTTTAGAGACAAGATGCACTGGAATGTCTGCCTTATATGGATTCTGTATAAATCGTCTGCCAAAGTGCTATTTAATATATAATATATACTTTACAGAACATCAAATCCATTTAATTTGCATACTTAATGATTTCTGATTTTTTTTTCAGAGACCAGAGCGCATGTGTGTCTTTTGCAAGAAAATCATCACAGGAGGAAAATTGAAACGCCATATTATTAGCCATAAAAAAAACTCACGTAGAAGTCCAGTCCATTCTTAAACAACCAAAACAAGAACAGAATAAATGGTTTGATGAAAAAAGACGCGAGGGAATGTATGCATTTAACATCTCAGATATGGACAGCAAAGAAGAGAATGAACTCATGAGCGAAAGGAAAGCAAAGACACCAGATAAAGTTAGAATGTGCAGTAATTGTAGACGAACATTTTATAAACATAAGGCACAATGTGAGAGTAACATTCAGCCAGTAAAGAAGCATAGTTTTGGTCCAATCTTCATCAAACTTGCTCAGAATCATCATGTTGACAATATCTCAGTCAAGTTCAAAAAGTAGGTCACTAGGTTAAATCATATAAAAACCTTGTAAATACTCCAGAGGCCACAGTTTTGGTCCAATCTTCATCAAACTTGCTTAGAATGATCATCTTGACAATATCTCGGTCAAGTTAGAGAATATGGGTCATGTCGGGTCAAAAAGTAGGTCACTAGTTCAAATCATAGAAAAACCTTGTGAACACACTAGAGACCACAATTAGAGTCCAATCTTCATCAAACTTGCCTAGAATGGTCATCTTGCCTTTATTATCCCCTCATCACTTGTGGTTTGTTGAATATTAAGTACATGTGACATACTTTCATTTGTATGTATGTATGTATGCGCACCTTTTGTCATTGCTATAGCACCTACAGTCATCAATAGATTTATAGAAGCCTCTGTGGTGCAGTGGTTACTCTACTCGCCTTGTAAACCAGGGAGGTAGGATCGATCCCGGGCTTCTCCAGACTTTCGGATGAGTCTTTTAACCGAGGTCCCGTCTCCATATGACCATAGCTGTTGGTTGGACGTAAAACTAAACCTCACTCACTCACTCAATAGATTTATAATATAACTTCACACCAATGTTGGGTATGATAATATTCCTAACAAGACGTTTGACTTTCAGGGTCCTTGAGTCAAGGTCACTGTGGCTATTTTTAGAAAGACTTTGCCATGGCTCTAGCCTTCTTGTCCCCCCATATACATTTTACTGGAATAGCCCTAAGTGAAGAAACAATCTAATAATTTAAATTTTATCTTTAAAACTTTTTAGCTCACCTGTCACGTTGTGACAAGGTGAGATTTTGTGATCACTTTTCGTCCGTCGTGCGTGCGTGCGTGCGTAAACAATTTCTTCATACGACATCTCCTCCTAAACCACTAATTGGATTTTGACCAAACTTCACAGGAATGATCCTTAGTTGGTCCTCTTTCAAAGTTGATCAAATGGTTCCGGTCCATTGCACATCTAGGGCACAGGAGCTAAAATAGATTTTTTAACTGAAAACTTCAAAAAATCTTCTTGTCTGAAACCAGTCGGCCCTCCCCCATAGGGGCTTGAAGAAATATATGGGCTGCATGATGCTTCCACGTAGAGCTGAATCCGGCCCGCACACTAGTACTGGTAAACCGCTTAGTGGATATAAGCCTGTCCAGGAACTGCGGTGCAAGGTGGACCATCCATGCTTATTAACCCTATTGGTTATAGCCCCGCTTTGAAAAAGTGGGGCTATATTGGATTTGCCATGTCCTTCTGTCATTCCGTGATTCCGTTAATTTGTGTTGGCTCCATAACTTTGTATCTGCTTAACATATTTTCATGAAACTTCACACAAATGTTAAACACCATAAGACAATGTGCAGAGCGAAGGAATTATAACTGTGGATTGCCTACTTTTGGAGTTATTGCCCTTTGAACATTTTCCGTAATTCCGTAATTCCGTGATTCCGTTAATTTGTGTTGGCTCCATAACTTTGTATCTGCTTAACATATTTTCATGAAACTTCACACAAATGTTAAACACCATAAGACAATGTGCAGAGCGAAGGAATTATAACTGTGGATTGCCTACTTTTGGAGTTATTGCCCTTTGAACATTGAAAAATGGCAATTTTAATTGTGTCCGCTTCATAACTCGAAAACCGTTTGAGATATTTTTAGGAAACTTCACACAAATGTTAAGCACTATGAGACGATGTGCAGAGCGCAGGAACCATAACTCTGCATTGCTTATTTTTGGAGTTATTGCCCTTTGAACATTGAAAAATGGCAATTTTAACAGTGTCCGCTTCATAACTCGAAAACCGTTTGAGATAATTTCATGAAACTTCACACAAATGTTAAGCACTATGAGACAATGTGCAGAGCGCAAGAACCATAACTCTGGTTTTCGTATTTTCTGTGTGTCTGTGTGTCTGTCTGTGTCTGTTAACAATTTTCGTGTCCGCTCCATAACTTTAAAACCCATTCACATATTTTCATGAAACTTCACACAAACATTAAACACCATGAGATGGTGTGCAGAGTGCAGGAACCATAACTCTGGATTGCCTAATTTTTGAGTTATTTCCCTTTGAATATTGAAAAATATCAATTTTAGCCGTCTTTGCTCGATAACTCAAAAACCGTTTGAGATAATTTTATGAAACTTCACACAAATGTAAAGCACCATATTACGTGTGCAGAGCGCAGGAACCCAAACTCTGGATTGTCTACTTTTTCAGTTATAGGCTTTTGAATATTAAAAAATGGCAATTTTAACTATGTCCGCTCCATAACCGTTTCTGATATTTTCATGAAACTTCAAATAAATGAAAAGCACCTTGAGATGATGTGCAGAGTGCAGGAACCATAACTCTGGTTTGCCTACTTTAGGAGTTATTGCCCTTTGAACATTTAAAAAGGCAATTTTGACTGTGTCGGCTCCATAACTCACAAACCATTTGAGATATTTTCATGACACTTCACACAAGTGTAAAGCACCATGAGACAATGTGCAGAGCGCAGGAACCCTGACTCTGATTTGCCTACTTTAGGAGTTATTACCCTTTGAACATTGAAAAATGGAAGATGAAATTTAGTATAAACATGGACATTCTGGTAATGTATCATGCTCATTGAAATGAGGGACAAGGGCTCACAACTCTTAGAGTTTTTCCAGATAATGTAAAATTTTCAACAGTTATTTCTTGTTCATAACTGTTTTCTCTGCAGCTTAAATAACTTTCTTCTCTGACAGCGCTGAAGCGGGGCTATAGTCAGATCCTCTGACAGCTCTAGTTTCATTGGGCGACAGGGCTTGAGATGTCATTTCATCTCAATGTCGGGTAAAAGTCCAACAAAATTGGAAGCAACGTCTCCAAAATGACCTGTACAGTGTTGACGGGGACGTTTAACCCCAAATCAATCAAATCTGAAACCAGAAGGCCCAGGTCTTTGATATTTGGTATGTAGCTTCGTCTAGTGGACATCTACCAAAGTTGTTCAAATTATAGCCCTGGGGCCCAAAATGCCCCCGCTCTGGGGCCCACCGGTTTTACATAGACTTATATAGGGAAAAGCTTAAAAAATCTTCTTGTCTGAAACCAGAAGGCCGAGGTCTTTGATATTTGGTATGTAGCTTTGTCTAGTGGACCTCTACCAAAGTTGTTCAAATTATTGCCCTGGAGCCCAAAATGCCCCCGCCCCAGGGCCCACTGATTTTACATAGACTTATATAGGGAAAAGCTTTAAAAATCTTCTTGTCTGAAACCAGAAGGCGAAGGTCTTTGATATTTGGTATGTAGCTTTGTCTAGGGGACCTCCACCAAAGTTGTTCAAATTATAACCCTGGAGCCCAAAATGCTCCCTCCCCAGGGCCCACTGGTTTTACATACTTATATAGGGAAAAGCTTTAAAAATCTTCTTGTCTGAAACCAGACAGCACAGGTCTTTGATATTTGGTATACAGGTTTGTCTAGTGAGCCTCTACCAAAGTTGTTCAAATTATAGCCCTGGAGCCCAAAATGCCCCTGCCCCAGGGCCCACTGGTTTTACATAGTCTTATATAGGGAAAAGTTTTAAAAATCTTCTTGTCAGAAACCAGAAGGCCCAGGTCTTTGATATTTGGTATGCAGCTTTGTCTAGTGGACCTATACCAAAGCAACTACTCCTAAACAGCTTGGTGGATTTTGAAATAATTACAGAAGAATGTTCCTTTGGAGTTTGGAGACTGTACCAAAATTGCTCAAACCGTTCCGCTCTGCTAAACAAATTGGCCACCAGAGCTAAAAATAGAAAAACCTTTAAGCAACTTCTCCTAAACCGCTGGGTGGATTTTGAAATAATCAGGAATGTTCCTTGGGTGACCAGAGCTAAAAATAGAAAAACTTTAAGTAACATCTACTCCTAAACAGCTTGATGGATTTTGAAATAATTTCACAGGAATATTTCTTTGGTGACCTACCAAATCGCACAAGCCATTTTGTTTCACTGAACAAGATAGCCACCAGAGCTAAAAATAGAAAACCATGGGATTACACTTTATATAGCCTACCATTCCATTGTACAATATGGATCAGGTGAGCGATCCAGGGCCATCATGGCCCTCTTATTGTCTAAGTGAGGGAAATTAAATGAGACATTTCTTAGTTTGGTATATTTTTGTCTTGGCTATTAACCCGTTCCCACACAATCCCATCTTTTTACATGTCTGCAGCAGACAACATTTGAAAACATTGTGACAGAAGGAAAAATTGCTAATTCTGAGCAATTTCACCTTCTGTCACAATGTTAATCACTCTATATTTCTACCTGACTTCGTTTATGTAGATTGTTCTCATTTCTTTCCATAAATGTTAAAAGTCTTCTGCTGCATAATTGTTATGTGTGGGAAAGGGTTAAGATGCCCCATGTGCTATCTTAACTCACCAAAATTTTCTTTGATAAAATCAAGAAGATTACCAGCTTTTTTAAATGCTGTGTATATATATTTCCTCCATTTTTTAGCTCACCTGAGCCGAAGGCTCATGTGAGGTATTAGTATACCACGAGCCGGCATCCGTCGTCCGTCGTCGTCGTCGTCGTCCGTCGTCCACACTTTCAAAGAAGTATATCTCCGGAACCAGTGGGCCAATCTTGATCAAATTTCATGTGAAGCATTATCAGGTAGGGGGAAAGGCTGCATACTGTTTTCGGGCAGATCCGATAGGAACTCTGGTTGCCATGGCAACAAATAGCTCCCATAGACTTAACATAGGAAAAAGTTTGTCATCACTCTAGCTCCGTCAATTTTTTTCTGATTGTCTTCATTCTTGCAGATAACGAGGACAGGCATGAAATCTCGATCAAGTTCGATTTTGGGCTGAATCGGATTATTCACTCAGGAGTTACGTGCCCTTGAGCGTTGAAAAAATTGCCTATTGACTTAACATGGGGAGAATGTTGTCATCACCGTAGCTGCTTCAATTATTTTCAGATTGGCTTTATTCTTGCAGATAACCAGCACAGCCATGAAATCTAGGTCAAGTTCGATGACTGGCAGAATCGGATCATTCACTTAGGAGTTACCTGCCCTTGTGTGTTTTTGCATTAGGGTTAATGGGAATTAGGAAAAAGCTTGTCATCACTCTAGCTCCGTCAATTTTTTTCTGATCGACTTCATTCTTGCAGATAACGAGGACAGGCATGAAATCTCTATCAAGTTCGATTTTGGGCTGAATCGGATTATTCACTCAGGAGTTACGTGCCCTTGAGCGTTGAAAAAATTGCCTATTGACTTAACATGGGGAGAATGTTGTCATCACCGTAGCTGCTTCAATTATTTTCAGATTGGCTTTATTCTTGCAGATAACCAGCACAGCCATGAAATCTCGGTCAAGTTCGATAACTGGCAGAATCGGATCATTCACTTAGGAGTTACCTGCCCTTGTGTGTTTTTGCATTAGGGTTAATGGGAATTTCAAAAATGTATATCTTAAAGACTACTTGGCCAACTTTGATCAAATTTCATGTGTCGCATTATTGGGCAAGTGGAAAGGCTTCATTAGGTTTTCAGGCAGATCTGAGTGGAACTCTGGTTGCCATGGCAACATCTAGCTCCCATAGACTTCACATAGGAAAAAGCTTGTCATCACTCTAGCTCCGTCAAATTTTTTCTGATCGACTTCATTCTTGCAGATAACCAGTACAGGCATAAAATCTCGGTCAAGTTCGATTTTGGGCCGAATCAGATAATTCACTCAAGAGTTACGTCCCCTTGAGCGCCCGAAAAATTGCCTATCGACTTAACATGGGGAAAATGTTGTCATCACTGTAGCTAGTAACGAGGACTAGCATAAAATCTCGGTTAAGTTCAATTTTGGGCAGAATCGGAATATTGACCTCGGAGTTACGTGACCTTGAGCGACAAAAAAGTTGCCCATAGACTTAACATATGGAAAATGTTGTGACTACGATAGCGACTTGAATTTTTTTCAGATCAGCTTCAAACTTGCAGGTAACGAGGACAGACATAAAATCACGGTTAAGTTCGATTTTGGGCCGAATCGGATTATTTGCCTTGGAGTTACCTGCCCTTGAGCATGAAAAAATACGTTGTGACCACGATAGCAACTTTATTTTTATTCAGATCAGCTTCAAACTTGCAGGTAACGAGGACAGGCATAAAATCCCGGTTAAGTTCGATTTTGGGCCGAATCGGATTATTTACCTTGGAGTTACCTGCCCTTGAGCATGAAAAAATACATTGTGACCACGATAGCAACTTTATTTTTATTCAGATCAGCTTCAAACTTGTAGGTAACGAGGACAGGCATAAAATCCCGGTCAAGTTCGATTTTGGGCCGAATCGGAATATTGACCTCGGAGTTACGTGACCTTGAGCGACAAAAAATTTGCCCATAGACTTAACATAGGGAAAATGTTGTGACTACGATAGCGAC
This sequence comes from Lucinisca nassula, assembly GCA_963580285.1. NCBI lineage: Eukaryota > Metazoa > Mollusca > Bivalvia > Lucinida > Lucinidae > Lucinisca > Lucinisca nassula. The sequence continues at coordinate 5,492,906 of OY757021.1, forward strand.
TTGAATTTTTTATAAAATCTCGGTTAAGTTAGATTTTGGGCCGAATCCGATTATTTGCCTTGGAGTTACCTGCCTTTGAGCATAAAAAATACGTTGTGACCACGATAGCAACTTTATGTTTATTCAGATCAGCTTCAAACTTGCAGGTAACGTGGACAGGCATAAAATCTCAGTTAAGTTCGAATCGGAAATTGACCTCGGAGTTACATGACCTTGAGCGACAAAAAATTTGCCCATAGACTTTACATAGGGAAAATGTTGTGACTACCATAGCGACTTGAATTTTTTTCAGATCAGCTTCAAACTTGCAGGTTACGAGGACAGACATAAAATCTCGGTTAAGTTCGATTTGGGGCCGAATCGGATTATTTGCCTTGGAGTTACCTGTCCTTGTTTGCCCCCGCCCATAGGGGCTTGAAGAAATATATGGGCTGCGTGATGCTTCCACGCAGAGCTGAATCTGGCCCGCACACTAGTATTGGTAAACCCCTTAGAGGATCTAAGCCTGTCCAGGAACCGCAGTGCGAGGCGGACCGTCCATGCTAATTAATATAAAACCCTATTTGTTTCTTGGGCGACAGGGCTTGAGATGTCATTTCATCTCAATGTCGGGTAAAAGTCCCACAAAATTGGAAGCAACGTCTCCAAAATGACCTATACAGTGTTGACGGGGACGTTAAACCTCAAATCAAACAAACAAACAAACCTGTCCTTGAGCATAAAAAATACGTTGTGACCACGATAGCAACTTTATTTTTATTCATATCAGCTTCAAACTTGCAGGTAACGAGGACAGGCATAAAATCTCGGTTAAGTTCAATTTTGGGCCGAATCGGAATATTGACCTCGGAGTTGCGTGACCTTGAGCGACAAACAATTTGCCCATATACTTAATTAGGGAAAATGTTGCGACTACGATAGCGACTTGAATTTTTTTCAGATCAGCTTCAAACTTGCAGGTAACGAGGACAGACATAAAATCTCGGTTAAGTTCGATTTTGGGCCGAATCGGAATATTTGCCTTGGAGTTACCTGCCCTTGAGCATAAAAAATATGTTGTGACCACGATAGCAACTTTTTTTTTATTCCTATCAGCTTCAAACTTGCAGGTAACGAGGACAGGCATAAAATCTCGGTTAAGTTCGATTTTGGGCCGAATCGGAATATTAACCTCGGAGTTACGTGACCTTGAGCAGGCCTCATATTTTTCAGGCATATGCAGGATTTCAGGCTTTTAGGGCTTGATTGTTTCTTGATATTGTCTTGATTTCAGGCTTTTTAGATTTTGATTTTGCCTCCATTATTCTGTTTAAAATGACTATTGAACACTTATCCTCTGAATAAAATTATTTTGCTGCACACATTTCTGCTTATGCACCAATCAAATTATTTGATATAATGTTTTCAAGTCACAAACTGCATTACAAACAGTGTAGATCCTGATCAGATGGCTTCTTCAGAAGCCATCTGATCTGGATATACACTGTTTGCAAAGGTAATGGTTGTCATGTACAGCAGGATGAGGGTTAAGGCTGCAAAATCAGGTCTTTCAGGCTTTGAAAAGCTTGGTCAGTATGAGGCCTGCTTGAGAGACAAAAAAATTTGCCCATAGACTTAACGTAGGGAAAATGTTGTGACAGAAATAGCGACTTGAATTTTTAGCTCACCTGAGCCAAAGGCTCCAGTGAGCCGATAGTATACCAAGGCTCCGGAGTCCGTCGTCTGTCGTCCGTCCATCCGTCGTCCACACTTTCAATGAAGCATATCTCAGAAGGCAGTCGACCAATCTTGTTTAAATTTTATGTGTAGCACCATTGGGCAAGGGGAAAGGCTGCATTAGGTTTTGTAGCTGGTCTGGTTCATTTGTTCCTTCATTCTTCTTTCTCTCCATATAGAGATAATAGACCAATGTTAAATTTTTAATCAAAGATTTCTCAGGAACTATAAAAGCTAGAAGCATCAAATTTGGTATTCAATAGAATAATGATGACTTATTTTGTGTAAGAGACATTGGGCTTTCTCAGCTTATTTGTTCATCTGTTCTTTCATTCTTCTTTCTCTCCATTTTGACCAATGTTAAATTTTCGTCAAAGATTTCTCAGGAACTATAGAAGCTAGAAGTCTCAAACTTGGAATGCAATGCAATAATGACTTATATCCTGTAAGGGTTAATGGGCTGGATTCTATTAGCAGATTTAGTAGTCAAGTTTGTGAATTGTTAAAACTTAAGTTCCTCAGGTGAGCGGTTTAGGCTCATTGAGCCTCTTGTACCCTTATAGTGCTGAATTTTCAAACTGGACTCACCCTTTACCCATTTAAGAGTAGCCCACAAGTGCCACATCAGAGATTTCGTGTCACGTATACTATCAGCATGGAAAACAATGCAAATTTTTATGAGATGGCTTGTTATGAGCCGTCTCATCAAAATTTGCATTGTTTTCAATATTTATCCTTTCCAGTTCCAGCACTGTAAGTTTTAGGTTGCTTTACGTATATATGTTAGTTTTACATACTAAAACCTGTTATTTCCTTGTGTTTTACTTAAGAAACGTTGAGGGTCCTAGTTAATATAGGTACGAGTAAATGCAATGTGTATGAAAATCCAAAGACTGACTGAACTCTTAAAGGGACAGTCTCACAGATGACGAAAACGTGGAAAAAAAATTAAATTGTTAAAAATCGGTATTTTGTTGTATTTGTTGTGTGTAAGGCATTGAAAAATGATTATTGATGCATTGTACTACTTGTCAAGTAATGGCACTATGTAGGTTTTTAGTATTTTGTGTTAGTAAAATCTACTGGGTATGTATACCCATTAGAAATTTAAAATACATCGAGGGGAATCCACTACGTCACATAACAGGTGCGCATGTCCGGAACAATTCAAAATCGACCACTCGTAACAACGCGACAATTTCTGAAAAACAGCCGAGGTGATTCGATTCAATGACGTCACTTCCCAGAAGGCTTTGCTTCTGGGAAAGCTGCATATATTTTTAACCATGCACATAAGAAAACCAGTGCCGCTAGGTATACACAGTCGTCTTTTTTCGAAATAAAGGATTGAAACAATGCACATATACACCAGTGTAGTTACCATTACCGGCTGAATATAAACATTAAAAAAAACACCAATTTTATGATAAATCTGTGAGACACTAATCAATAAATGCGGAATTTATTTTTTCCATTTAATGCTAGAGTAGAAAACATTGCAGGAAGAATTCAGATTGCTCAATAAAGCAACCTGAAGTCTTGCTGCACCGCTTTCCACATTTGGATGCTATCAGTGAAAGTCAGCCCAAAGTGTATATCAACTTCCATTTTGTATAATATGTCAGTCTCAATGTTTTCATTTTTTTCGCACCTGCTGGCATGATGCCACATAGGCGTTCGGTTTTCTGTCCGTGCGTCAGTCCGTCCGTCAACAATTATGTCCACCCTTGCGAACTCATCACCTATAGATGCTCGAACCATCAAACCTTGCATAATGTTTCTCCTTGACCTGCCCATGCACCTTGACCCAGTGACCTTGACCTATATTTCACGCTCAAGTGACTTCGACAGATTTTATGTCGACCCTTGCGATCTCATTAACTATAGATGGTAGAACCATCAAATCTTGCATAATGTTTTTCCTTGACCTGCCCACTCACCAGGCACCTTGACCCGGTGACCTTGACCTATATTTCATGCTCCAGTGACTTCGACAGATTTTATGTCGACCCTTGCGATCTCATCAACTATAGATTCTGGAACCATCAAACCTTGCATAATGTTTCTCCTTGACCTGCCCACTCACCACGCACCTTGACCCGGTGACCTTGACCTATATTTCACGCTCCAGTGACTTTGTCAGATTTGATGTCGACCCTTGCGATCTCATCAACTATAGATGCTGGAACGGGCCTCTGTGGCCTAGTGGATAAGAGCGCTGACTCTTAGTCATTAGGTCTCTCACCGCCGTAGGTTCGAGCCTCGCTCGGGCCACGTGTGAGACGCCAAGTTCTGCAACGGAAGGTCAGGTGGTTTTTCTCCGGGTACTCTGGTTTTCGCCCACCTCTGAATAACGATCGGCTCGATATGAGTGAAATAATCTTGAAAGGGCCGTAAAACCCAAACAAAAAAAAAAAAAAAAATAGATGCTGGAACCATCAAACCTTGCATAATGTTTCTCCTTGACCTACCCACTCACCACACACCTTGACCCGGTGACCTTGACCTATATTTCACGCTCCAGTGACTTAGATTTTATGTCAACCCTTACGATCTCATCAACTATAGATGCCTGAACCATCTCCTAGACAGATTTTACGTTGACCCTTGCGATTTTATCAACTATAGATGCCTGAACCATCAAACCGTGCAAAATGTTTCTCCTTGACCTGCCCACTCACCACGCACCTTGATCCTGTGACCTTGACCTATATTTCACTCTCCAGTGACTTAGATTTTATGTCAACCCTTACGATCTCATCAACTATAGATGCCTGAACCATCAAACCTTGCATAATGTTTCTCCTTGACCTGCCCACGCACCTTGACCCGGTGACCTTTACCTATATTTCACACTCCAGTGACTTTGGCAGATTTTATGTCGACCCTTGCAATCTCATCAATTATAGATGCTGGAACCATCAAACCGTGCAAAATGTTTCTCCTTGACCTGCCCACTCACCACGCACCTTGATCCTGTGACCTTGACCTATATTTCACACTCCAGTGACTTAGATTTTATGTCAACCCTTACGATCTCATCAACTATAGATGCCTGAACCATCAAACCTTGCATAATGTTTCTCCTTGACCTGCCCACGCACCTTGACCCGGTGACCTTTACCTATATTTCACACTCCAGTGACTTTGGCAGATTTTATGTCGACCCTTGCAATCTCATCAATTATAGATGCTGGAACCATCAAACCGTGCAAAATGTTTCTCCTTGACCTGCCCACTCACCACGCACCTTGATCCTGTGACCTTGACCTATATTTCACACTCCAGTGACTTAGATTTTATGTCAACCCTTACGATCTCATCAACTATAGATGCCTGAACCATCAAATCTTGCATAATGTTTCTCCTTGACCTGCCCACTCACCACGCACCTTGACCTGGTGACCTTTACCTATATTTCACGCTCCAGTGACTTCGACAGATTTTATGTCCACCCTTGCGATCTCATCAATATAGATTCTGGAACCATCAAACCTTGCATAATGTTTCTCCTTGACCTGCCTACACACCTTGACCCAGTGACCTTGACCTATATTTCACGCTCCAATGACTTAGACAGATTTTACATCGACCCTTGCGATCACATCAACTATAGATACCAGAACCATCAAACCCTTGCATACCGTTTCTCCATGACCTGCCGACTCACCACACACATTGACCCGGTGACCTTGACCTATATTTCACGCTCCAATGACTTAGACAGATTTTACATCGACCCTTGCGATCTCATCAACTATATTTCACACTCCAGTGACTTTGGCAGATTTTATGTCGACCCTTGCAATCTCATCAATTATAGATGCTGGAACCATCAAATCTTGCATAATGTTTCTCCTTGACCAGCCCACTCACCATGCACCTTGACCTGGTGACCTTGATCTATATTTCACGCTCCAGTGACTTTTACAGATTTTATGTCCACCCTTGCGATCATAAAAAAATTATCAACTATAGCTACCAGAACCTTCAAACCTTGCATAATGTTTCTCCTTGACCTTCTGACTCACCACGCACCTTGACCTGGTGACCTTGACATATATTTCACTCTCCAGTGACTTAGATTTTACATCAACCCTTACGATCTCATCAGCTATAGATACCTGAACCATCAAACCTTGCATAATATTTCTCCTTGACCTGCCCAGTCATCAAGCACCTTGACCTGGTGACCTTGACCTATATTTCACACTCCAGTGACTTAGACAGATTTTACCTCAACCCTTTTGATCTCATCAACCATTGATATCTAAACCATCAAACCTTGCGTAATATTTCTCCATGACTTGCGGACTCACCACACACCTTGATTCGTTGACCTTGACCTATATTTTATGCTCCAGGTTACTATGCTAATGCAGTCCCATTGACCTTGCCCCAAACAGGTGCGACATCGCCTTCAGCGGAATTCTTGTTTTAATTCAACTGTTTTTAATTAACAAAATCTCAAACTATTGCAGAAAATTCTCTGTGAATCCTATTCAGGCTTGCCAAAGGCAGGAGTGGGGCATAGAGGATATTTGATTTTTTCAGTGTAAGATCGAATTTTATTTCATCGAATGAACACCAAAACTGTTATTTTCACGAGTGGCGTAGCCACGAGTGAAAATAGCAGTTTTGGTGTTCATGAGTGAAATAAAATTTGATCTTGCACTGAAAAAATCAAATTTTCTGTTTCTTACATGCTTCAAAAGGCAATATTTAGCGTCTTTAATGGTGTCGCTCACATTCGGAGAAAATTATCTTTGTTCCTGTTCGTTTCGCGTCAATTTAGTGGTGTCCATCGTGTTTAGTGGGTATACTGTTGGGTGTAAACTGAAAGTTTGCAAAGTTTGCACCTGAGAAATGGCCTGGGGTGGTATTATTATGAATGATTAATGAAATAATTGAGAGAGTAGTTTTCCAAAGAAGTTGCTGGCAAGTCTAACGTCGCGCGACAAAAATCGTGACGTCAGCATCATAAATGACGTCAGTAACGTCCCCGTCACACATGAACGGGCTATGCGTCAATTAGAACACATTTCAGTATTGTTCAGTTATCTGACAAAGATAAAATTGAAATTAGAGTTAGATTTGAAGAAAAAAGTAGTCCCAAACAGTGAAAAATAAAAAATCGTATTTTCACTGTTTGAAACAGTGAAAATATCGATTTATATTTCACTGATAAATCTCTATCATTCATTGAAAAGCATGTAAGAAATAGCATTTCGCCGTGATGTTACGTTCGTATGTGCTTACGTGCGGATGTCACAAATGTTACTGTTTATATGCAAGTTTACCTCTGTGTTTGCATTCACCTGTACTTCTGTGTTTCTCTTAGAGCTTCTACTTTTGATATCTTTTATGCTACAAAGTCGAAATTTGGTACTATACATATACATACCCACACCAAGATCTTTAATCTTGGGGTAGAGTTCACAAATGTTCAAGTTTACATGCAAGTTTACCTCCGTGTTTACATTCACCTGTATGTCTGCGTGTCTCTTAGAGCTTATAACTACCTTTTAGACTACAAAGGCAAAATTTGGAATGATACATACCCAGACCAAGACCTTTAGTTTTAGGGTAGAGTTGCCCCTGAGGCTGCTCCCTAATTTGGGCCACAGGTCAGAAGGTACAACAAGTCATATTGAACACATGCAAAATGGGAATAGAATCATGTTCGGTACCATTACTTGCCAGAAATTGAGCAAAATGGTCCCAGATGAAATAGTTCATAGGGAGACCAAGGTTTGGCAACTAGATCAAATTGGGGCCATGGGGCCAGAACTGTTAGAGTTACTTCCCTTTGTGATTCTTGCTAATGAAATTTTTCATGAAGATTTCTCAGGAACTACTACATCTTGAAACTTGAAATTTGGTACAACTGACAAGTATGACTTGTTGTATTGTGAAAAAGAAAATAGGGCCATGGGGCCAGAATTATTAGAGTTATTTACCTTTGTGATTCTTGTTAATGAAATTTTCCGTCAAAGATATGTCGGAAACTACTACACCTAGAAACTTGAAATTTGGTACAGTTGAAAAGTAAGACTAATTGTATCGTAGGAAAGAATATTGCGACAATGGGGCAGGAGCCATTTAAGTTATTTCCCGTTGTGATTCTCAGTAATGAAATGTGTATTTTTCTGAATAACTTCTTAATCCTTTGTCTGTTTATGATAGAATTCATATACTACTTGCACCTTTATACACTGCATGTGTGAAATTAAAATAGGGGCTGAGGGGGCAGGTTTAATAGAGTAATGTCCCTTTGTTATTCTGTCTGTGCATGTTTTAACCTGATTTCTCAGGAACTACTACACCTAGAAACTTGAAATTTGGTACAAGTGACAAGTATGACTTGTGAAAAAGAATATTGGGGCCATGGGGCCAGAACTATTAGAGTTATTTCCCTTTGTGATCCTTGATAATGAAAGGTGTATTTTATTTCTTAACTTTTTGTCTGAGTATGATATAATTCATATTATACTACTTGCATCTTTATGCACTGCATATGTGGTATTGAAATAGGGGCCAGGTTAAATAGGGTAATGTCCCTTTTTATGCCCCCGCATCATATGATGCCGGGGGCATATAGTTTTTCGGTTTTCCGTACGTGCGTACATGTGTACGTCCGTCTGTACGTGTGTGTGTGTGTGTACGTACGTACGTACGTACATACGTACGTGATCCTGTAACCTCAGGTTAAAGTTTTTGTAACAGGTAGAGCCTGAACTTTTAGAACCCATATCTTCCTAACCATTTGATGGAACTGGTTCATATTTGGTATGATGATAGATATAGGTCCAAAGTTTTACTAAGCAATACCCCCACCCATGCCTGTGACCTCAAGGTCAAGGTCACAGACTTAGAAATTTTCAATGTTAAAGACTCAGGTTAAGGTTTTTGTAACAGGTAGACTTGAACATTTCAGAACTCATATTTTCCAAACCATTTGATGGAATTGGTTCATAATTGGTATGATTATAGATATAGGTCCAAAGTTTTTATTCAGCGATACGCCCACCCATGCCAATGGCCTCAAGGTCAAGGTCATGGACTTAGAAATTTTCCATGTTAAAGACTCCAGTTAAGGTATTTGTAGAACCTGGTAGAACCTGAACTTTTATGATATCTTTGGTTCATATGATGATAGATATAGGTACAATGTTTTATTCAGCAATACCCCCACCCATGCCTATGACCTCAAGGTCAAGGTCACAGACTTAGACAATTTTAATGTGAAAGATTTTAAAGAGCTCAAATTTTCCAAACTATATTATGGATTTGGATTTTGTATGCTATGATGATAGATACAGGTCCAAATGTTTATTTGGCAATACCCCCACTCATGCCTATGGCTTCAAGGTCAAGGTCACAGGCTTAGAAATTTTTAATTAGATATTTTAAGAGTTCATATTTTCCAAATCATGCGATGGATTGAGTTGATATTTGGTATGATGTTAGATACCTGTCCATTTTATTCAGCGATACCCCCACCCATGCCCATGAGCTCAAGGTCAAGGTCACAGACTTAAAGTTTTTTAATTATCCCCTCGCACAACATAGCTCTAGCGTCTATTTTTCTTCACTGATTTCAATATAACTTCACACAAATGTTCCTTATGACAATATCTCTAGCGAGTTCCACTTTCAAGGTTATGACCTCAAGGTCAAGGTCACTGTGGCTATTTTTAGAAAACTTTGTCATTGCTCTAGCGCTTACATTCTTCACCAATTTCAATATAACTTCACACAAATGTTCCTTATGACAATATCTCTAGTGTGTTCCACTTTCAAGGTCAAGGTCACTGTAGCTATTTTTAGAAAAACTTTGTCATTGCTCTAGTGCTTTCATTTCTTCACCGATTTCAATATAACTTCACACAAATGTTCCTTATGACAATATCTCGAGCCATTTCGACTTTCAAGGTCAAGGTCACTGTGGCTATTTTTAGAAAAACTTTGTCATCGCTCTAGCCCTGCATTTCTTCACTGGTTTCAAAATAACTTCACACAAATGTTCCTTATGACAATACCTCGAACAAGTTTGATTTTCAAGGTCAAGGTCACTGTGGCTATTTTTAGAAAAACTTTGTCATTGCTCTAGCGCTTACTTTTTTTCACCAATTTCAATATTACTTCACACAAATGTTCCTTATGACAATATCTCTAGCAAGTTCCACTCCCTAGGTCAAGGTCACTGTGGCTATTTTTAGAAAGACTTTGTCAGCGCTTTAGCGCTTACATTTCTTCACCGATTATAATATAACTTCACACAAATGTTCCTTATGACAATATCTCGAGGGATTTTGACTATCAAGGTCAAGGTCACTGTGGCTATTTTTAGAAAAACTTTGTCATCGCTCTAGCGACTACATTTCTTCACTGATTTCAATATAACTTCACACAAATGTTCCTTATGACAATACCTCGAGCGAGTTTGACTTTCAAGGTCAAGGTCACTGTGGCTATTTTTAGAAAAACTTTGTCATTGCTCTAGCGCTTACATTTTTTTTTCACCAATTTCAATATAACTTCTCACAAATGTTCCTGATGACAAGGTCACACACTTAGAAAATTTTGTTGCAACATGGATTTTCGGGGTGAGGCAGGGCCCTTGGCGGGGGCATCTGTGTCGTCTGGACACATTTCTAGTTTATTCTGTCTCTGTGTGTTGATATAATTTTCATCAATGATTTCTCAGGAACTAATACACCTACAAAATTAAAATTGGTACAAATGACAAATATGGCTACTTGTATTGTGGGAAAGAAGTTTGGGGCCATGGGGTCAATGCTGTAATTCCCTTTGTGATTCTTGCTAATGAAACATGTTTTTCTGAATAACTCCTTAACCCTTTGTCAGATTATGATAGAATGCATATACCACTTGGGCCTTTATGCTCTGCATGTGTGGTATTAAAATGGGTGCTCTGGGGCCAGGTTATCATATAAGTGATTTAAGAAAAACATTCGAGACTTTTTTCATGGAGCTATACACAAATGTTAACATCATGAGATTACATGCAGAACACTAAAAACTGTAACTCTGGTTTACCTGCTTTCGGAGTTATAGTCTTTTTTAATATTGAATAAAGCAATCGTCGAACGCCATAGGGCGGGGGCATATTGTATACTTTGGACACATGTCTAGTTTTTTCATAATGTAGCAAACAATACAATAATCTCATGAGTAGAGCTCTGTTCTGCTTCTGTCTTGCAAATTTAGATAATATAAGTACATAAAACTCTTGTACATACATCTATTTGAAAATGAACTTAAAGGACAATATGTGGACAGTTTATTAAAATTAAGTAATAAAACTTCATTGAAAAATAAAAAGCAATCTAAACTCTTCAGGCACTGTTTTCTACTCTGATAGTAAATGCAATATGAATGCACCCATCAATGATAAGTACAGAGTAAATGCTTCTAGTTTGGAATAATCCAAGAAATTGCGTATGGAGCAAAGGGTTAACTTAAACTTTAAAATGTATTTCAGTGCTAAATACTTCCTTGGATTGTTATGATTCTGTTATATTTGTCTTATTAGCTCTACTGGCCGAATGTCAGAAGAGCTTATGGGATGGTGTGGTGTCTGTAGGCTGTGTTAACTTTTTCTTGTGAACACTCTAGCCCCTTCATTTTTATGCCCCCAACTTTGAAAAAGTTGGAGGGGCATATTGCTTCTGGTTCCTTCGTCCGTCCGTTACGCTTTTGATGCATAGCATAACTCTAGAACCGTGTATGCTAGGGTTTTGAAATTTCATATATGGATTCCTCATGGAAAATTAGCTGACGCGTATTTTTTTTCTCATCCGGATTATGCCCCTTTTAAGAGTTATTGCCCTTTGAAATTTTTTTAAATAAAATCTTGTCAGCAAGATATCTCAAAAACTATTGGAGCTAGAGCCTTGAAAGTTGGTGAATAGATTGGTGGTGATGAGTAGATGAACTGATCAACTTTTGACAAAATTCTGAAAAATACTTTGTGAGTTATGGCCCTTTGTCATTTTGGTAATTTGTGCCCATTGTAATGTATGCTAAAAGTGATGCATAGCATAACTTTAGAACCGTGTATGCTATAGTTTTGAAATTTCATACAGGCATTTCTGATGGAAAATAAGCTGACGCATATTTTTTTTCTCTTCCGGATTATGCCCCCTTCAAGAGTTATTGCCCTTTGAAATTTTTCTAACAAAATCTTGTCAGCAAGATATCTCAAAAACTATTGGAGCTAGAGCCTTGAAAGTTGGTGAATATATTGGTGGTGATGAGTAGATGAACTGATTAACTTTTGACAAAATTCTGAAAAATACTTTGTGAGTTATGGCCCTTTGTCATTTTGGTAATTTGTGCCCATTGTAATGTATGCTAAAAGTGATGCCTAGCATAACTTAAGAACCGTGTATGCTAGGGTTTTGAAATTTCATATATGAATTCCTCATGGAAAATTAGCTGACGCGTATTTTTTTTCTCTTCCGGATTATGCCCCCTTCAAGAGTTATTGCCCTTTGAAATTTTTCTAATAAAATATTGTCAGCAAGAAATCTCAAAAACAATTGGAGCTAGAGCCTTGAAAGTTGGTCAATATATTGGTGGTGATGAGTAAATGAACTGATTAACTTTTGACAAAATTCTGAAAAATACTTTGTGAGTTATGGCCCTTTGTCATTTTGGTAATTTGTGCCCATTGTAATGTATGCTAAAAGTGATGCATAGCATAACTTTAGAACCGTGTATGCTAGGGTTTTGAAATTTCATATATGGATTCCTCATGTAAAATTAGCTGACGCATATTTTTTTTCTCGTCCGGATTATGCCCCTTTCAAGAGTTATTGCCCTTTGAAATTTTTTGAATAAAATCTTGTCAGCAAAATATCTCAAACACTATTGGAGCTAGAGCCTTGAAATTTGTTGAGTATATTGGTGGTGATGAGTATATGAACTGATTAACTTTTGACAAAATTCCGAAAAATACTTTGTGAGTTATGGCCCTTTGTCATTTTGGTAATTTGTGCCCATTGTAATGAATGCTAAAAGTGATGCATAGCATAACTTTAGAACTGTGTATGCTATGGTTTTGAAATTACATATATGCATTCCTAATGGAAAATAAGCTGACGCATATTTTTTTTTTCTTCCGGATTATGCCCCTTTCAAGAGTTATTGCCCTTTGAATTTTTTTTTAATTATCCCCTCGCACAACCTAGTTGTGAGGGGGGATATAGCATTTGTCCCGTACATACTTTTGTCATCGCTCTAGCGCCTACATTTCTTGACCGATTTTAATATAACTTCACACAAATGTTCCCTATAAAAAAATCTCGAGTCAGTTTGACTTTCAAGGTCATGACCTCAAGGTCAAGGTCACTGTGGCTATTTTTAGAAAAACTTTGTCATCGCTCTAGCGCCTACATTTCTTCACCAATTTCAATATAACTTCACACAAATGTTCCTTATAAAATAATCTCGAGCAAGTTCGACTTTCAAGGTCATGACATCAAGGTCAGGGTCACTGTGGCTATTTTTATAAAAACTTTACCATCGCTCTAGCGCCTACATTTCTTCACCAATTTCAATATAACTTCACACAAATGTTCCTTATTAAAAAATCTCGAGCGAGTTCGACTTTCAAGGTCATGACCTAAAGGTCAAGGTCACTGTGGCTATTTTTAGAAAAACTTTGTCATCGCTCTAGCGCCTACATTTCTTCACCAATTTCAATATAACTTCACACAAATGTTCCTTATAAAAATATCTCGAGGGAGTTCGACTTTCAAGGTGATGGCCTCAAGGTCAAGGTCACTGTGGCTATTTTTAGAAAAATTTTGTCTTCACTCTAGCGCCTACATTTCTTCACTGATTTCAATAAAGCTTCACACAAATAATTCTCTTGACAATATCTTGAGCGAGTTCGACTTTCAAGGTCATGACCTCAAGGTCGAGGTCACTGTGGCTATTTTTAGAAAAACTTTGTCATCGCTCTAGCGCCTACATTTCTTTACTGATTTCAATATAACTTCACACAAATGTTTCTTATGACAATATCTCCACGAGTTCGACTTTCAAGGTCATGACCTCAAGGTCAAGGTCACTGTGGCTATTTTAAGAAAAACTTTGTCATCGCTCTAGGGCCTACATTTCTTCACTGATTTCAATATAACTTCACACAAATGTTCCTTATGACAATATCTCAGCGAGTTCGACTTTCAGGGTCATGACCTCAAGGTCAGGGTCACTGTAGCTATTTTTAGAAAAATTTTGTCATCGCCCTAGCGCCTACATTTCTTCAACGATTTCAATATAACTTCACACAAATGTTCCTTATGACAATATCTCTAGCGGGGTCCACTTTCAAGGTCAAGGTCACTGTGGCTTTTTTTTTAGAAAAACTTTGTCATCGCTCTAGCGCTTACATTTCTTCACCGATTTCAATATAACTTCACACAAATGTTCCTTATGACAATATCTCAAGCCATTTCGACTTTCAAGGTCAAGGTCACAATGGCTATTTTAAGAAAACTTTTGTCATCGCTCCAGCGCCTACATTTCTTCACCGATTTTAATATAACTTCACACAAATGATCCTTATGACAGTACCTCGAAAGAGTTCGACTTCAAGGTCAAGGTCACTGTGGCTATTTTTAGAAAAACTTTGTCATTGCTCTAGCGCTTACATTTTTTCACCAATTTCAAAATCTTTTTACACAAATGTTCCTTATGACAATATCTGTAGCGAGTTCCACTTTCAAGGTCAAGGTCACTGTGGCTATTTTTTGAAAAACTTTGTCATGGCTCTAGCGCTTACATTTCTTCACCAATTTCAATATAACTTCACACAAATGTTCCTTATGACAATATCTTGAGCGATATCGACTTTCAAGGTCAAGGTCACTGTGGCTATTTTTAGAAAAACTTTGTCATCGCCCTAGCGACTACATTTCTTCACTGATTTCAATATAACTTCACACAAATGTTCCTTATGACAATACCTCGAGTGAGTGAGTGAGTGTTTGAGTTTTACGTCTCACCAACAGCTAAGTTCATACGGAGACGGGACCTCGGTTTAAAGACTCATCCGAAAGTCTGGAGAAGCCCGGGATCGAACCTGCGACCCCTGGTTTACAAGGCGAGTAGCATAACCACTACACCACGGAGGCTTCTCAATACCTCGAGTGAGTTTGACTTTCAAGGTCAAGGTCACTGTGGCTATTTTTAGAAAAACTTTGTCATTGCTCTAGTGCTTTCATTTCTTCACTGATTTCAGTAAAACTTCACACAAATGTTCCTTATGACAATATCTCGAGCTATTTTGACTTTCAAGGTCAAGGTCACTGTGGCTATCTTTAGAAAACTTTGTCATCGCTCTAGTGCCTACATTTATTGATGGATGTTAATAGAAATTCACACAAATGTTTCTTATGGTAATATCTCGAATTGCTTTGACTTTCAAGGTCATGACCTCAAGGCCAAGGTCACTGTGGCTATTTTTAGAAAAACTTTGTCATTGCTTTACCGCCTACATTTATGATTTTAATCTAACTTCACCCAAAAGATGCTTATGATAATATCTTGAGCGAGATCTACTTCACGGCCATGGCCTCAAGTCAAGGTCCCTATGACTATTTTAAGAGAAATATTGTCATCACTCTAGAACCTACATTTATGGATGGATTTTTAAACAAATTTTACACAAATGTTGCATATGATAATATCTCAAGCAAGTTGGACTTTGGCCATTTCAGTGTTTTCCACACACTAATTGTCTTGTGCGAGGGGATTTGTATCGCATGTGATGCCTTGTTTTTTTTTAATAAAATCTTGTCAGCATGTCCATATCTTGAGAACTATTAGAGCTTCATTAATCATTCTTGGTACAAACTTGCATCCAGGCATTGCAACTTCAACGCAAGCATCCATATCTGACCTTGACCTATATTTCATGGTTCACTGACTTCGTGAATTATTGCGACCACCCAGACTTTCACTCTAATGAAAGAGTCCATTTCTCGAAAACTATTAAAGCTTTTTAAATTATAATTGGTACAAACTTGCATCTAGGAATTGCAACTGCAACGCAAGCATCCATATTTGGCTTTGACCCATATTTCATGGTTCACCGACTTTGTGAATTATTGTGACCACCCTGACTTTCACCCTAATGTAAGAGTCCATATCTCAAGATCTATTAGAGCTTCAATAATTGTTTTTGGTACAAGCTTGCATTTAGGAATTGAAACTTCAATGCAAGTATCCATTTCTGACCTTGACCTACATTTTATGGTTCACTGACTTTGTAAAATAGTGTGACAACCCTAACTTTCACCATGATGTAAGAGTCTGTTTTTAAGAGTTTCATTGATGATACTTGGTACATGCTTGCAACTAGGAGTGAAACTTTTATGCAGGCATCCATGTTTGACCTTGACCTAGATTTCATGGTTTGGTGACTTTGCGCCTCAACAGGCGCGACATAGCCTTCGGCAAAATTCTTGTTGTATGTTTTTGAGTCTTTAACAATATTTGTTGAATATTGTGCCATCTAGGGACAAGCAAAGGTTGGGGGCATTGTGTTTATCAAACACCATTTCTAGTTCATCCAATTTTTATCCACTTTTGCCCGTGCCTTTATATCAATGAAATCTTGGACAAGTTTGAAAAACAAGCCACATCGGATAAATTTCAATGGAGTTTTTAAGCCTTATTCTGCTGAAAATTGCTATATTAACCCATTGCCTCCTCTTTTGACAAATCTGCAGCAGACGACTTTGAAAACATGTAGGCAAAAACATGGTAAATCTCTTTAAATGGAAGTATTATAATTGTAAATAGTTGAAAGTATTGTGGCAAAAGGAGAAATTGCTCATTCTGAGCAATTTCTCCTTTTGCCACAATGTTTTCAAAAGTCGTCTGCTTCAGATGCAGGGGAAATGCAATATTATGAGGCAAGGGGTTAAGCCTTGTGAAGACTCTAGCCCCTTCATTTATAGTTTGATGTTTACCGAACTTGCATAGATTGTTAATATTCATGAAAGCTTGTATAAGTTCAAAAACCAGCCACATGGGATAAATTTCACTTGAGTTTTAACCCTTATTCTGCTGAAAATTGCTATATGTAGCCTTGTGAACACTCTAGAACCTTCATTTATTATTTGATCTTTACCAAACTTGGACAGATTGTTAATATCAATGAAAGCTCAGATAAGTTTGAAAACCAGCCACCTTGGATAAATGTCACCCCAGTTTTTACCCTTATTCTGCTGAAAATTACTATATTAAGCCTTGTGAACACTCTAGCACCTTTATTTATTGTTTGATGTTTACCAATCTTGCATAGATTGTTAAAATCAATGAAAACTCGGACAGCTTTGAAAACAAGATTGGATAAATTTTACTTGAGTTTTAACCCTTGTTCTGCTGAAAATTGCTATATTCAGCCTTGTGACCACTCTAGCACCTTTATTTATTGTTTGATCTTTACCAAACATGCACAGATTGTCAATATTAATGGAAGCTCGTACATGTTCGAAAACCCGCCAGATTGGATAAATTTAACTTGAGTTTTAAAGGTCGAATGACAAGAAAATTATACTTTAAATGTCACAATATTTAGTTTTAAGACCTTAAATCACTGACCAATGTGTTGAAAACCGCATCAAAAAAGTCCATTTCGTTCAGAAGTTAATGACTGTTTAAAGTCAGTCAACACTCTTTTGTTTCAGAAAAGTGATTGTTACTATAAATAGATTTCTGTCCCACAATGCATTGTTTTATGATGTCAAATGAGTTTTAAAATTTTACTTAAAAAATTCAAACTTTATAATTATACAAATATAATTGATGTTAGTCATATCAGGGTATAGGGTAATAAAAACACTAATGTTTACAATAAATTAATGTTGTCAAATTGCAAAGTTAATCCAAATTTAACCATTTTAATCAAAATTTAAAAAAAAGTTTAAACAATTTCAAAATATATCATGAAATGATAACTAGAATTATTTTATTCTTTGTGTATTGCAACATGCTAAAAATGAAAAATTCAAGAAAAGTGTCAACTTAAGCCACAAAATGAAATTTAGATTTTTTGAAACTGCAATTTAAATTAAAAACTAAATCAGCATAATCATCACTTTTTTAAGTTTACTTCAACAACTGATATTCTTAAAGACAATAATAATAATATAATGGCACTAGAATATGACAGTATATGCTTTAAAAGTAGAATTTAACAGTTTTAAAAATTAAACAATTTTTTAACTCTTTCAAAAGACTCATATGACATCATAAAATCCCTCATAAATATTCATGAGCAATGCAAAACCTTTTGGGAAGTTGATGACAAAAGGCCATTTTCAAAACCTTATATCTTTGGAATCTTTTGGAATTTTTCAACACAGTTTTCAATGCCATACTCTTTGAAACAAGGCCTTTATTTTCATTGACTTTGAAGGAAAACAAAATCCTTGTCATTTGATCTTTAAACCTAATCCTGCTTAAAATTGCTATATTAAGCCTTGTAAACACACTACCACCTTCATTTATTGTTTGATCTTTACCAAACTTAGATAGATTGACATAATGCTTAAGCTGTTGGTGCACATTTGTATAGCTAACAAACCATAATACTGCATTACTAAGATATTTAAGTCAGTAGAGCGATTCAGGCCCTCATGGGCCTCTTGTATTTGTGTATTGAACAGTTTTATATTATGTTTATGATCATGAATAAACTATTTATATCATATTCATCTATTTGTGTTGTGTATTGTTAGTTTTCAAATATCAGATAGAAGTGTATTAATTTGGTGAATACAATAATTCAATGATCTGACGAACTGTCATTTACTGAGTCTGACATGTCAGGGTTGTTGGTGGAGATATACAGTGAAAACTATTGAGTATGCAAAGTATTAACATGTAACTGGGTACTTTCTCGTATAAGCCCAATATAAGCTCCTTACCAGTAGGACTTTGGAAAAAATATAAATGTTGCTAGTTTTAAATTTGTTAGTGATCTCACACTTGGTAGATGAGGTGAAAAGGCCTTAACTTCCACACAACTGCATATCAGGTGAAGGCTAGTCAATACATGGGTTTGCAAGTTTAAATGGTGGAGGAAAGTCAAATCATCTGTAAATAACTATTGAGAGTGTCCGTGCTGTAAGAACATATGGCCTAGGATAATGTCTGCTTAATGATGATATATATGTAAAGTGAAATATCTGCCTTATGATGGTTTTGATTTGATCTGAGGTTTAACGTCCCCGTCAACACTGTAAAGGTCATTTTGGAGACATTGCTTCCAATTTTGTGGGGCTTTTACCTGACATTGAGATGAAATGACATCTCAAGCCCTGTCGCCCAATGAAACCAATAGGGTTTATTAGCATGGGGGGTCCGCCTCGCACCGCGGTTCCTGGACATGCTTAGATCCTCTTAGCGGTTTACCAGTACTAGTGTGCGGGCCGGATTCAGCTCTGCGTGGAAGCATCATGCAGCCCATATATTTCTTCAAGCCCCTATGGGCGGGGGTTGCCTTATGATGGTAATATATTAAAATCTGCCTAATGATGCTATACATGTAAAGTGAAATGTCTGCCTTATAATGGGAATATATAAATGTCTGCATAATGATGATATACATGTAAAGTGAAATGTCTGCCTTATGATGGTAATATATAAATGTCTGCCTAAGGTCTACGACATATAAATAAAAAATTAGGCAGACCTTGTCAGATGTATATTTCTTATTTACAGATATATTTTGGTAATATTGTAGATTTATACATCCAATGATAATGAGAGAAAATTGCAAAAATGAAAAATAAAAAATATTGAAGTTTAGCAAATATTGTATATGTCTGCCTAATATGGGTTTAAGAGGGGAGTCTGCCTAATATGGAAAGCAGATAAATATATATATATATATATATATATATATATATATATATATATATATATATATATATATATATATATATATATATATATATATATATATATATATATATATATATATATTATATTTTATACGCTTCTACCGGTTTCACTGTTCTAACAGATTTTCAAGAAGACGTTAAGTTATTGACATAGCAACAATGCGTTTTGGTTTTACCGCCCTTTCAAGATTATTTCACTCATACCGAGCCGATCGTTAATCAGAGGTGGGCGAAAACCGGAGTACCCGGAGAAAAACCACCTGACCTTCCGTTGCAGAACTTGGCGTCTCACATGTGACCCGAGCGAGACTCGCCATATTATATTATGACTTATTTAATGCATATGATATCATGTGAATACGTGCGTGATTGAATGGGTGAGAGTGCGTGCGCGTGTGCTTGCGTCAGTTTTCAGTCAATGAGTATGTTGCAAACATGTCTTCATGGAAACAAAGAATAACATTTTATCTAATGTGTGTACCACTTTGCACAACTTCCGAATGTACCAAATTATACAACAACCCATTTAATTCATAGAGTATTATCGAAATACTTTGGGTGACTGAGTGCAAGAGTGAAGGAGTGAATAGGGCATCTGTGTGAATGGCTGTGAGGCAAGCATTTCATACCATAAATTGCTAGTCTTACAAGCCCTTACCGGTAGTACACAGTTGTGATGGAGCATAAAATGTCACAACACTACTTTTTGAACTGGAGTTCATTTCCAGGTAGTATAATAATTAATTTACAGGCTCTGATTGGCCTCCTCCATAAACTAATCTGAAAATAGCGTTTAAGTGTCTCACCACGGTGTTCGTACCTGACCAAGGTGACATCTGAGACGCCAAGTTCTGCAAAGGAAGGTAAGATATTTTTCCGCGTACTCCGGTTTTTGCCCACCTATGATAAACGATAGTAAATTCCGCTACTGTAACAGAGACAAATTGAAATTCAGACTAATTTTGCTTTCAAATAAAAATCAAAAATGAGTTCCTTTAAGAGCAATGAAAACATTCATAAGAAAGAAGATGGGTCATATTCAAAGGCATATTAGAAGGTTTCTGTGATTTTTTCTTTGTGGTTTCTACTCAGTATCCAACTATAAAAGTCGATCATTGGGACTGTTCAAAAGTACCATGCTATACTTCATTTGAAATGATGTTAAAAACTACTTCAAAGTAGTTACATATACATTCCATATTTTTTCAGTTCTGTGGTGGATTGCTTGCTTCCAAAGGATAACCTTTTATGGAACATATTTAACTTCACTACAGCTGGTGTGTGGGAATGTGTGGCGGCGGTAAAACGTCTCCCTGCCCTACATCATAGTGTAGATTATATGTTCTTGTCCTTTGGGATCATTGATTCCACTTTGGGATTTTGAAAATATCTGAGGGTCACTGATAAGGCCTATTTGGCCGAAACTAGCTAGTCTGGCCCAGAAAACATATACACTTCATATTTGTTCAGTTCTGTGGTGTATTCCTTGCTTCCAAAGGACAACCCTTTTATAGAACACGTTTAACTTCACTACAGCGGGTGTGTGGGAATGTGTGGCGGCGGTAAAACGTCTCCCTGCCCTACATCATAGTGTAGATTATATTTTCTTGTCCTTTGGGATTATTGATTCCATTGTGGAATTTTGAAAATATCTGAGGGTCACTGATGAGGCCTAATTGGCCGAAACTAGCGAGTCTGGCCCATAAAACATATACACTCCATATTTTTTCAGTTCTGTGGTGCATTCCTTGCTTCCAAAGGATAACCCTTTTATAGAACATATTTTGAACAATTCAAAAGATGGACTTAATGTAGGAAATTTACTCTTTATGTTTAACAGGAAGATTAGCTCGAATCGAGCAGGCACGGTCATTCAACTCCGACTGCTAGAACAGTCTTGTTCTACAGTCTACGAAACTACGTAGTATGACCCATCTTCTTTCTTATGAATGTTTTCATTGCTCTTAAAGGAACTCATTTTTGATTTTTATTTGCCTTCACTGCAGCTGGTGTTGTGCCGTGTGGCGGCCGTAAAACGTCTCCCCGTACATCAACCATAGTGCAGTTTATATTTTACTTTTGGTCCTTTGAGATCAGCGTGAATATTCTGAGAAATCAGAAATAAATTATTGGTTTAGACTCATATTCTAGACAGTTTTTAATTATTTGGACCCCATTTTGTTTTATATCAG
>OY757021.1:5514964-5532149 GCA_963580285.1 Lucinisca nassula
TGAGTGAGTAGCAAGACGCCACGTCAGATTATGACTTGTCCAATTCACATTATATTATGTGAATATTTGAGTAGCGATTGAGTGAGTGTGTGAGTAGCTAAGTTGTTTTCATGGAAACAAAGGATATCATTTATCTGAAGTGTGAGACACTGTGGACAACTTTGTAAGCCAAATTATATAGGGTAAAGTAGAAGTAAAACAAAGATCAGGAATTGATACAATTAACTTACTCCATCCATAAAAGACACCAAAGATAAAAGAAATACAAACATTAAGCGACCAGACCATAATGGAAACCTAAATAAAGGAAGGCCATATGGACAGTTACTTTCCCACAAAATGGCCATATGGCCATCCAAAATTAAAAGACACAAGTGATACACACAGTAAGTAACAAACAACAACATAAATAAATCGCCACAGAAGAGCCGCCTTGGAACGGTCAGTGGAAGATTTCCACTGGGGGGCTTAAATCGATTTTACGTGGCCACAATCCTCGCCCTTACTTCCGTCGCGATTTAGACAAAAAATTTGTTCAGTCCGCATGAAGGCCTCTTAACTCATCAGTGCAACATCTCCGTGAACACAGAAATCAAAGAACCACAGAGTAGAGACAACGGTGAGGACTCGACAGCAAGAAACCACTGAAATGCTGGAGCAAAAGAAAACCAACAGTTAGACTCCGATGAGCCCAACCAGAGAAGAGCATCAGGCACCAACCAACATTATCTCTTTAATTTTCAATAAGCCTTTACGTTGGAGCCGTCATAGAATCTGAGGCCTGACCCACCGGCGTGCAATTAAAGAGGGAAGCAAAGTTGCCAACCGTGATTGGGTTAACTACCATGCATGCAGTCTGTCGTATAATATCCATGTTGTACCCAATCTTTTTATATCGAAGAATGATTTTACGAAATTGGGTGCTGAAGTCATTGCGGTTATATATTTTTCTGAATTTATATACTAAGTCACCATAAAATTCGGGTTCCGATAGACCTTGTTGCAGAAGAGATTTAAGTCCAATATTGAATTTTGAAATTAAATCAGAATGGCGTCTATAAAATTTTGAAAAGGCTTTGCGTAGTTTATGGTACCGATAACCCTGATTAAGGAGTTTAGCAGTTAATAATTTATTACGAGTGTTGAAGTCAGTTACATGACTACACACTCTAGCAAATCGAATTAATTGCAAAATATAAACGCCATAGGATGGCGCACGAGGAACATCACCATCCAAAAAAGGAAAATTTACAATCTCAAAATCAAAGTCATCGCGTTTATCATAAATTTTGCACGAAACAAATCCATCTACAATAGATAGATGTAAATCCAAAAACGGGGCCTCGGTATCAGAAGAATTTGCTTTATTTAACTGAAGTTCTAGTGGGTAAATCTGACTGATCAAACCATCAAATTAGTATTATCAATATTTAATAAATCATCTAAATATCTAGAAGTAGAGCTAAAAGCTTCAATAATTTCAGATTGGTTATCAATGGAAAGCGACAAAAGACCTGTTTAATTGATAATATATTATGTGCATACTTAAGTGAGTACATAAGTGAGTTCCTACGTGACAGGCAAGCTTGTTATCATGGAGACAAACTATCTCAATTAATCAGACGAGTGTAGCACTGGGAACAACTTCGAAATGTGCCATATTATATTATTGCATCTATGCACATGATATCATGTTGCTACTCAAGTGAGTGAGTGTGTGAGTAAGAAGGGCATTTGAGTGAATGACTTTGTGGCAAGCATGTCCTCATGGAAATAAAGTGAGTGGGTGAGTGGCGAGCTTGTTTTCATTGAAACAAAATACATCATTTTGTCTGATGTGTGTAGCACTGTGGACACCATCTAAATGTGCAATGTTATATAATAACAAGTTTAATTAATATGATACCATGTAAATATTTGAGTAAGTGCGTGATTGAGATAATGATGTGTTTGAGTAAATAGCTACTTGGCAAGCATGTCTTCATGAAAACAAAGAATATCACTTTATCTGATGTATGATGCGCTGTGGACAACTTCAAAATTTGCCACACTATATATTGACCTGTATAATTCGTATATCAAATAACTTTGTTTGTTTGACTGAGGTTTAACATCCCAGACAACACTGTATAGGTCATTTTGGAGACCTTGCTTTTAATTTTTGTGGAACCTTTACTTGACATTGAGATGAAATGACATCTCAAGCCCCGTTGCCCAATGAAACCATTCTTTTAATTTTGGATGGCCATATGACCATTTTGTGGGAAAGTAACTGTCCTTTTGGCCTTCCTTTCTTTAGGTTTCCATTATGGTCTGGTCGCTTAATGTTTGCATTTCTTTCCCTTTGGTGTCTTTTATGGGTGGAGTAAGTTAATTGTATCAATTCCTGATCTTTGTTTTACTTCTACTTTATAAGCATTTGTAGTCCCTGCGTGGACAGGTTGAGATTCTCTTAGCGGTTAATAAGTACTCGTGTGCGGTCGGTTTCAGCCCTGCGTGGAAGCATCATGCAGTCCATCTACTTCATCAAGCCCCCATGGGCGGGGGCCGTATGTCATTTGAATACTTTAAATGAGTAAGTGAGCAGGGAATTTGCGTGAATGTCTATGTGGCAAGCTAGTTTTCAATGTAGCACTGTGGACACTCTGCATGCAAATGTGCTATAATATGAAACGACCTATAAAAGACACATGATATCATTTAAACACTTGAGAAAAGCCGTGAGTGAATGAATAGGGCATTTGAGTGAATGATTTGATAGTTTGTGTATACTTTAGTGAGTGAGTGTGTGAACAGGGCATTAGAGTGAAAATGTTGCAAGCTTCATGGAAATAATATCATTTCATCTGATGTGAGCCCGTTGGGTGGCCACAATCCAAAATGTGCCATATTATATAATGACTAATTTAATTCATATGATATCATAAGTGAGTGAGTGTGTATAGAGCATGTGAGTGATTGACTGCGTGGCAAGCTGGTCTTCATAAAAATAAAGAAATGGAAACAAAGAATATCAATTTTATCTAACATGTGTATATTACGCCATGTTAATTCGTATGAAGACATGTGAATACTTTAAGTGAGTGAGTGAGTGAGCGCAAGTGAGGATCAAATTTTAACAGATGTATGTATAACCGTAGTCACTTTCCAAATGCGCAACAGTATCTATTTAGTTTGGGATCGAAACATATTTTATTGATGATGTACATACTTGAGTGAATAGACATAGCAAGTATGATTTCGTTGCTATCATTTCACCTGATACGTGCAGTAGTGATGACACCTTTAAAAAGTACCACATTATCTATTCAGTATCACATGCCCCGTTTTATTCATACAGTATCATGTAAAATTTGAGTGAGTGTGTGAGTGAGACTGACACTGCATGAGTGTGTGGCAAGCAAGTTGCCATGGAAAAAACTGATTTCATTTCTGATCAACTGATATGTGTAGTACTGCGGACACTTTCCAAATGCGTCAGAGTATCTATTTAGTATGAAATACACATTTCATTCATTTGCTGAGATAGTGTCTGACGGAGTGAGTGACTGACTTGCTAGCTTGTTTTCATGTAGCTAAACAAATGTGAAAAATTCGAATTATATAAAGACCTGTTTACTTCATAGTAGATCATGTGAATACTTGAGTGAGTGAGAACATGAATAGGTGACTGTGTGGCAAGCTTGATGAAATATACCATATTATATTATGACTTATTTAATACATATGATATCATGTGAATACGTGCGTAAATGAATGGGTGAGAGTGCGTGCGTGTGTGCTTGCGTCAGTTTACAGACAATGACTATGTTTCAAACATTTCTTCATGGAAACAAAGAATAGCATTTTATCTATTGTGTGTACCACTTTGCACAACGTTCGAATATACCAAATTATACATCAACCCATTTAATTCATAGAGTATCATCGAAATACTGTGGGTGACTGAGTGCTTGAGTGCTTAAGTGAATAGGGCCTCTGTGTAAAAGGCTGTGAGGGAAGCATGTCATACCATAAATTGCCAGTCTTACAAGCGCTAACCGGCAGTACACAGTTGTGATGGATCATAAAATTTCACAACACTACTTTTTGAACTGGAGTTCATTTCCAGGTAGTATATTAATTTATTTACAGGCTATGATTGGCCTCCTCCATAGACTAATATAAAAATAGCGTTTAAGTGTCTCACCACGGTGTTCGTACCTGGCTCAGGTGACATCTGAGACGCCAAGTTCTGCTATGGAAGGTAAGATGTTTTTTCCTCGTACTCCAGGTTTTTGCCCACCTATGATAAACGATAGTAAATTCCGCTACTGTAACAGGGACAAATTGAAATTCAGACTAATTTTGCTTTCAAAGGCATATTAGAAGATTTCTGTGATTCTTTCTTTGTGGTTTTTACACAGTGTCCAACTATAACAGTCGATCATTGGGACTGTTCAAAATACTCTGCTATACTTCATTTGTAATGGTGTTAAAGACCACTTTTGAACAATTCAAACGATAGACTTAATGTAGGAAATTCATTCTTTAAGTATAACAGGAAGTATTGCTTAAATCGAGCAGGCACAGTCATTCAACTCCGACTGCTAGAGCGGGTGATTGGCAAGCTTGTTTTCGTGGAAACAAAGTATTTTATCTGCTGGGTGTAGCACTGTGGTCACCTTCGAAATGTGCACACTATATTGACCTGTTTAATGAATGCGCCAATATCCATTTAGTATGTTATTCATATGATATGGTGTATATGAGTGAGTGAGTGAGTAAGAATATCATTTTATCTGGCGAGTGTAGCACTCTCAGTGCCTTTCGAACGAAGCACACTATATTCTGACCTGTTTAACTCATATATCAAGAGAATACTTTTGTTAGGAAGTGAGCGAGAAAGTAAACCAGCGAGTGAGTGTAAAAGGGAATGATTAGTGAGTGATTTACCTGGCGAGGCAAGTGAGTGAATGAGTGAGTAGCAAGTCGCCGTGGCAGATTATGACTTGTCCAATTGACATTACATTATGTGAATACTTGAGTAAGCGATTGAGTAATAAAAATCAAAAATGAGTTCCTTTAAGAGCAATGAAAACATTCATAAGAAAGAAGATGGTCATACTACGTAGTTTCGGCTAATAAAGCCTCATCCGTGACCCTGTAATGATCCGGCAAAGAAAGCCAGAGGAAACATACTGCAATTTTGCGAATTTCGAATAGGCAGCCGATT
Organism: Lucinisca nassula; assembly: GCA_963580285.1. Lineage (NCBI taxonomy): Eukaryota > Metazoa > Mollusca > Bivalvia > Lucinida > Lucinidae > Lucinisca > Lucinisca nassula. Next base: position 5,520,180 of record OY757021.1, read on the forward strand.
CAAAGACCGACACAACCCCAAATGGGGTCCAAATAAATAAAAACCTGTCTAGAATATGAGTCTAAACCAATATTTGTTTTGATTTCTCAGAATATTCACGCCGATCTCAAAGGACAAAAAGTAAAATATAAACTGCACTATGGTTGATGTACGGGGAGACGTTTTACGGCCGCCACACGGCACAACACCAGCTGCAGTGAAGGCAAATAAAAATCAAAAATGAGTTCCTTTAAGATCAATGAAAACATTCATAAGAAAGAAGATGGGTCATACTACGTAGTTTCGGCTAATAAAGCCTCATCAGTGACCCTGTAATGATCCGGCAAAGAAAGCCGGAGGAAACATACTACAATTTTGCGAATTTCGAATAGGCAGCCGATTCAAAGACCGACACAAACCAAAATGGGGTCCAAATAAATAAAAACCTGTCTAGAATATGAGTCTAAACCAATATTTGTTTTGATTTCTCAGAATATTCACGCCGATCTCAAAGGACAAAAAGTAAAATATAAACTGCACTATGGTTGATGTACGGGGAGACGTTTTACGGTCGCCACACGGCACAACACCAGCTGCAGTGAAGGCAAATAAAAATCAAAAATGAGTTCCTTTAAGAGCAATGAAAACATTCATAAGAAAGAAGATGGGTCATACTACGTAGTTTCGGCTAATAAAGCCTCATCAGTGACCCTGTAATGATCCGGCAAAGAAAGCCAGAGGAAACATACTGCAATTTTGCGAATTTCGAATAGGCAGCCGATTCAAAGACCGACACAAACCATAATGGGGTCCAAATAAATAAAAACATGTCTAGAATATGAGTCTAAACCAATATTTGTTTTGATTTCTCAGAATATTCGCGCCAATCTCAAAGGACAAAAAGTAAAATATAAACTGCACTATGTTTGATGTACGGGGAGACGTTTTACGGCCGCCTCACGGCACAACACCAGCTGCAGTGAAGGCAAATAAAAATCAAAAATGAGTTCCTTTAAGAGCAATGAAAACATTCATAAGAAAGAAGATGGGTCATACCGCGTAGTTTCGTCTAATAAAGCCTCATCAGTGACCCTGTAATGATCCGGCAAAGAAAGCCAGAGGAAACATACTGCAATTTTGTGAATTTCGAATAAGCAGCCGATTCAAAGACCGACACAAACCAAAATGGGGTCCAAATAAATAAAAACCTGTCTAGAATATGAGTCTAAACCAATATTTGTTTTGATTTCTCAGAATATTCACGCCGATCTCAAAGGACAAATGGTAAAATATAAACTGCACTATGGTTGATGTACGGGGAGACGTTTTACGGCCGCCTCACGGCACAACACCAGCTGCAGTGAAGGCAAATAAAAATCAAAAATGAGTTCCTTTAAGAGCAATGAAAACATTCATAAGAAAGAAGATGGGTCATACTACGTAGTTTCGTCTAATAAAGCCTCATCAGTGACCCTGTAATGATCCGGCAAAGAAAGCCAGAGGAAACATACTGCAATTTTGTGAATTTCGAATAGGCAGCCGATTCAAAGACCGACACAAACCAAAATGGGATCCAAATAAATAAAAACCTGTCTAGAATATGAGTCTAAACCAATATTTGTTTTGATTTCTCAGAATATTCACGCCGATCTCAAAGGACAAAAAGTAAAATATAAACTGCACTATGGTTGATGTACGGGGAGACGTTTTACGGCCGCCACACGGCACAACACCAGCTGCAGTGAAGGCAAATAAAAATAAAAATGAGTTCCTTTAAGATCAATGAAAACATTCATAAGAAAGAAGATGGGTCATACTACGTAGTTTAGGCTAATAAAGCCTCATCAGTGACCCTGTAATGATCCGGCAAAGAAAGCCAGAGGAAACATACTACAATTTTGCGAATTTCGAATAGGCAGCCGATTCAAAGACCGACACAAACCAAAATGGGGTCCAAATAAATAAAAACCTGTCTAGAATATGAGTCTAAACCAATATTTGTTTTGATTTCTCAGAATATTCGCGCCAATCTCAAAGGACAAAAAGTAAAAATAAACTGCACTATGGTTGATGTACGGGGAGACGTTTTACGGCCGCCACACGGCACAACACCAGCTGCAGTGAAGGCAAATAAGTTGAGTAAGTTGTTTTGAATGGAAACAGAGAATATCATTTTATCTGAAGGGCGAGGCACTGTGGACAACTTTGTGAGCCAGATTATAAAGGGACCTGTTTAAATGATAATATATCATGTGAATACATAAGCGAGTTCTTACTTGACAGGCAAGCTTGTTTCCATGTAGACAAAATATTTCAATTAATCAGACGAGTGTAGCACTGTGGACAACTTCGAAATGTGCCGTATTATATTATTGCATGTATGCATATGATATCATGTTGCTACTTGAGTGAGTGAGTGTGTGAGTAAGAACAGCATTTGAGTGGGAAACAGTAAGTGGGTGAGTGGCAACCTTGTTTACATGGAAACAAAGTACATCATTTTGTCTGATGTGTGTAGCACTGTGGACACCATCTAAACACACCATGTTATATAATGACAAATTTAATTCATATGATATCGTGTAAATACTTGAGTAAGTGCGACGGCCCCCGCCCATAGGGGCTTGAAGAAATATATGGGCTGCATGATGCTTCCACGCAGAGCTGAATCCGGTCTGCACACTAGTACTGGTTAGAGGATCTAAGCCTGTCCAGGAACCGCGGTGCGAGGCGGATCGCCCATGCTAATAAACCCTATTGGTTTCATTGGGCGACAGGGCTTGAGATGTCATTTCATCTCAATGTCGGGTAAAAGTCCCACAAAATTGGAAGCAACGTCTCCGAAATGACCTTTACAGTGTTGACGGGGACGTTAAACCTCAAATCAAACAAACAAATTGAGTAAGTGCGTGATTGAGAGAATAAGGTATTTGAGTAAATGGCTATTTGGCAAGCTTGTCCTTATGAAAACAAAGAGTATCACTTCATCTGATATGTGAAGCGCTGTGAACATTTTCGAAATTTGGCACACTATATATTGACCTGTATAATTCGTATATCATATGACTTTGTTTGTTTGACTGAGGTTTAATCCCAGACAACACTGTACAGGCCATTTTGGAGACGTTGCTTTAAATTTTGTGGAACATTTACTTGACATTGAGATGAAATTACATCTCAAGCCCTGTCGCCCAATGAAACCAATAGGGTTTATAAGCATTGGTGGCCATTGCTAGGGCAGGCTGAGATCCTCTTAGCAGTTTACAAGTACTCGTGTGCGGTCGGTTTCAGCGCTGCGTGGAGGCATCATGCAGTCCATCAATTAATCAAGCCCTGTTGAGCGGGGGCCGTATGTCATATGAATAATTTGAGTAGGTGAGCAGGGCATTTGCGTGAATGTCTATGTGGCAAGCTGGTTTTCACTGTAGCACTGTAGACATTTGGAAAAATATGACTCTGTGGCAAGCCTGTTCTCGTGGAAACAAGTAATGTGTGTAGCACTGTGGACACCTACAAATGTGCTTCAATATAAAATGACCTATTAAAGACATATGGTATCATTAAAATACTTGAATAAAGCCGTGAGTGAATGAATAGGGGATTTGAGTTAATGATGTGATATTTTGTCTATACTTAAGAGAGTGACAGATTCTGATTCTGATGTGTGTGAACAGGGCATTAGAGCGAAAATTTGCAAGCTTCACGGAAATAATATCATTGCCCGCTGGGAAGCTACAATCCAAAATGTGCCATATTATATAATAACCAATTTAATTAATATGATTTCATAAGTGAATGAGTGTGTATAGCGCATGTTAGTGATTGACTGTGTGGCAAGCTGGTCTTCATCAAACATAAAGAACTGGAAACAAAGACTATCATTTTATCTAACATGAATGTATAACCGTAGTCATTTTCCAAATTCGCCACAGTGTCTACTTAGTATGGTACTACCCAAACATATTTTATTGATATGATGTACATACTTTAGTGAATAGACAAAGCAAGTATGATTTCATTGCTATCATTTCACATGATACGTGAAGTAGTGTTGACACATTCAAAAAGGACCACATTATCTATTCAGTATTACATGCCCCGTTTTATTCATACAGTATCATGTAAAAACTTGAATGAGTGAGTGAACGGGTTAGTGAGTGTGTGATTGAGACTGACACTGCATGAGTGTGTGGCAAGCACGTTTCCAAGGAAAAAACAGATTTCATTTCAACTGATGTGTGTAGTACTGTCGACACTTTCCAAATGCGCCACAGTATCTTTTCAGTATGGAATAAACATTTTATGTATTTGCTGAGGTAATGACTCACTGGGTGAGTGACTGACTTGCTAGCTTGTTTTCTTATAGCCAAACATATGTGACAAATTCGAAATGAGCCGCATTATAAAAAAAAAACCTGTTTACTTCATAGTATATCATGTGAATACCTGAGTGAGTGAGAACATGATTGGGTGACTGTGTGACAAGCTTGTTTGCATGGAAACAAATTGTTGACAAATTCGAAATATGCCATATTATATTATGACATATTTAATGCATATGATACCATATGAATAGTTGCGTGAATGAATGGATGAGAGTGCGTGCGTGTGTACTTGCATCAGTTTTCAGTCAATGAGTATGTTGCAAGCATGTCTTCATGGAAACAAAGAATAGCATTTAATCTAATGTGTGTACCACTTTGCACAACTTCCGAATATACCAGATTATACAACAATCCATTTAATTCATAGGGTATCATCGAAATACTTTGGGTGACTAAGTGCGTGAGTGAAGGAGTGAAAAGGGCATCTGAGTGAATGGCTGTAAGGCAAACATGTCATACAATAAATTGCCAGTTTTACAAGCGCTTACCGGCTGTACACAGTTGTGATGGAGCATAAAATGGCGCAACACTACTTTTTGAACTGCAGTTCATTTCCAGGTAGTATAATTATATATTTACAGGCTCTTATGGCCTCCTCCATAGACAAAAATGAAAATAGCGTTTAAGTGTCTCACCGCGGTGTTCGTACCTGGCTCGGTGACAGACGTCAAGTTCTGCCAAGGAAGGTAAGATGTTTTTTCCTCTTACTCCGGTTTATTCGCCCACCTATGATAAACGATACGAAATTCCGCTAATTTAACAGGGACAAATTGAAATTCAGACTAATTTTACTTTCAAAATAGAAGTAGAGTAACTCATCAGTGCAACATCTCCGTGAACACAAAAATCAAACAACCACAGAGATGAAAAAACGGTGAGGACTCGACAGCAAGAAACAACAGAAATGCTGGAGCAAAAGAAAATCGACAGTTGGACTCCAATCTGCCCGACCAGAGACAGAGCATCCGGCACAAACCAACCATAAGCCTTTACGTTGGAACCGTCATAGAATCTGAAGTCTGACCCACCGGAGTGCATTGAAAGAGGGAAGCAAAGTTGTCAACCGTGATTGGGTTAACTACCATGCATGCAGTCTGTTGTATAACATTTATGTTGTACCCAATCTTTTTATATCGAAGAATGATTTTACGATATTTGGGGCAGAAGTCATTGCAGTTATAATTTTTTCTAAATTTATATACTAAGTCACCATAAAATTCGGGTTCCGATAGAACTTGTTGCAGAAGAGATTTAAGTCCAGTATTGCATTTTGAAATTAAATCAGAATGACGTCTATAAAATTTTGAAACGGCTTTGCGTAGTTGATGGTACCGATAACCCTGATTAAGAAGTTAAGCCGTTAACAATTTATTACGAGTGCTGAAGTCAGTTACATGACTACAAACTCTGGCAAATCGAATTAATTTACAGCGCACGCGGAACATCACTATCCAAAAAAGGAAAGTTTACAATCACAAAATCAACGCGTTTATCATAAATTTTGCAAAAAAAAAACATCCACAATAGATAGATGTAAATCCAAAAACGGGGCCTGGGTATCAGAAGAATTTGCTTTATGTAACTGAAGTTCTGAGGGGTAAATTTGACTGATCAAACCATCGAAATTGGTATTATCAGTATTTAATAAATCATCCAAATATATAGAAGTGGCGCTAAAGGCTTCAATGATTTCAGACTGGTTATCAACAGAAAGGGACAACATGAGGTCACTCTCATAACAAAACAAAAACAGATCAGCCACAAGTGGTGCGCAATTAGTACCCATCGGAATACCCACAACTTGTCTAAATAACTTAGTACCAAATCTTATGTAAATATTGTCAAGTAGAAAGATGAGAGCTTCACACACCTTCTGACAAGCCCATAAAGTATAATTTTTATGCTCTTCAGAAGTGAAAAAAAGCATTTCTCAAATTACATGCAAGAAAGAGGGAGTCTTCCCTATGAAATGTCAATTCAATTAAATCAATAAGTTTTTCTGTTATAAGGTTATGAGGAAGTGTAGTGTAAAGGGTCGAAAAATCGTAAATAGACAAACTTGACGCAAAAAATGCCAAGATTCCAATGTATTTAACACTTCATTAGAATTGATTATATACCAAAACAGATTTCTGCCTGATCTTTCGAATACTTTGTCGCAATATTTTATCACATGCATTTTGATGGCTAAAGTTAATAATTTAGAGAGTTCAGTAATAGTACAAGAGCTTGAATTTGCAGTAAACCATGCTTTGTATGGTCTTTTGTGAAGTTTAGGTAACCAATATAACGTAGGAACCATATCTTGGCCTTCTGTAACACAGACAGCAAACTTCATTTTGTCGCTTTCCATTGATAACCAATCTGAAATTATTGAAGCTTTTAGCTCTACTTCTAGATATTTAGATGATTTATTAAATATTGATAATACCTATTTTGATGGTTTGATCAGTCAGATTTACCCCCTAGAACTTCAGTTAAATAAAGCAAATTATTCTGATACCGAGGCCCCGTTTTTGGATTTACATCTATCTATTGTAGATGGATTTGTTTCGTGCAAAATTTATGATAAACGCGATGACTTTGATTTTGAGATTGTAAATTTTCCTTTTTTGGATGGTGATGTTCCTCGTGCGCCATCCTATGGCGTTTATATTTCGCAATTAATTCGATTTGCTAGAGTGTGTAGTCATGTAACTGACTTCAACACTCGTAATAAATTATTAACGGCTAAACTTCTTAATCAGGGTTATCGGTACCATAAACTACGCAAAGCCTTTTCAAAATTTTATAGACGCCATTCTGATTTAATTTCAAAATTCAATATTGGACTTAAATCTCTTCTGCAACAAGGTCTATCGGAACCCGAATTTTATGGTGACTTAGTATATAAATTCAGAAAAATATATAACCGCAATGACTTCAGCACCCAATTTCGTAAAATCATTCTTCGATATAAAAAGATTGGGTACAACATGGATATTATACGACAGACTGCATGCATGGTAGTTAACCCAATCACGGTTGGCAACTTTGCTTCCCTCTTTAATTGCACGCCGGTGGGTCAGGCCTCAGATTCTATGACGGCTCCAACGTAAAGGCTTATTGAAATTTAAAGAGATAATGTTGGTTGGTGCCTGATGCTCTGTCTCTGGTCGGGCTCATCGGAGTCTAACTGTTGGTTTTCTTTTGCTCCAGCATTTCAGTGGTTTCTTGCTGTCGAGTCCTCACCGTTGTCTCACCTCTGTGGTTCTTTGATTTCTGTGTTCACGGAGATGTTGCACTGATGAGTTAGGAGGCCTTCATGCGGACTGAACAAATTATTTGTCTAAATCGCGACGGAAGTAAGGGCGAGGATTGTGGCCACGTAAAATCGATTTAAGCCCCCCAGTGGAAATCTTCCACTGACCGTTCCAAGGCGGCTCTTCTGTGGCGATTTATTTATGTTGTTGTTTGTTACTTACTGTGTGTGTCGCTTGTGTCTTTTAATTTTGGATGGCCATATGGCCATTTTGTGGGAAAGTAACTGTCCATATGGCCTTCCTTTGTTTAGGTTTCCATTATGGTCTGGTCGCTTAATGTTTGTATTTCTTTCCCTTTGGTGTCTTTTATGGATGGAGTAAGTTAATTGTATCAATTCCTGATCTTTGTTTTACTTCTACTTTGGTGGCTGAATGACAAATATGGTCATCAGCTAAAGCCCCTTCTACAGCTAAAGGCTGAAGTTCATAGGCCTAGTACCACCAAGTTCTTGCTGAAGAGTATTAACATAGGCAAGCCGTCAAGGCATATTGGAAGGTTTCTGTGATTCTTTCTTCGGGGTTTCTACACAATGTCCAACTATAAAAGTCCATCATTTGGACTGTTCAAATGTACTCTGCTATACTTCATTTGAAATGGAGTTAAAGACCACTTTTGAACAATTCAAAAGATGGACTTAATGTAAGAAATTAACTCTTAATGTATAACAGGAAGTATGGCTCAAATCAAGCAGGCAAAGTCATTCAACTCCGACTGCTAGAACAGTATGGATAGATGTTAAACTTTCTACAACGTCGCTACCACCATGTCAGCACAAAAACAGGGGCTAACGCCGGACAAATAGCGATAGGACGTTGACAAGGACTTTGAAATTTGGTATGGAGCTTTATCTAGTGGACCTCTACCAAGATTGTTCCAATTTGGCATGGGTTTTACGGCCCTTTCACTCCCGATTCTTCAAAACTGACAACGACAAACCCAATAACAGTAGTGACCAATCTCACACGTCTTTTGTGTAAATTCATGCCTAACGTGTTCAAACTGCGCTAATCAGATTTGGCTTTTGTCATGATTATCCAAAATTATCAGCTCAACGATAATAGCACCTATGCGTACAAATCTCGCTGCCGTGTTGTAAATCGCCACCACGCGCAACTCAGCCACTAAAAAGACATAAAACTGCTTACCGTTACGGAGTCTGATGTCTCTTTCTTTTTCTTGGCGCTACTGGGTCCATCCTCTTTGGTAGTCGGATCCGGGGTGAGAACCCCCGTGTCAATTTCGATCGCATAATGCAAAAATCCACACAGATACTCCTGGAGGGGGTTTATACCCCTATTCTACACAACACCGAACCATCAATACTCCGTTGTTTTGTGTCGACAGCAAGAAACCACGGAAACTCTGGAGCAAAGAAAACCAACAGTAAGACTCCGATGCATGATTTACTAGAAGCATAGAATATCACATCACCTGAAATTTGCAGCACATCATCTATTCAGTATCATACGCCCTGTCTTATTCATACAGTATCATGTTCATACCAGATTTAGTGAGTGAGTGAGTGAGTGAATGAGCGAGTGCGTGCGTGAGCGAGTGAGTGAGTCTGGGTGTTGCTAGAGTGTTTGGCAAGCAAGTTTTCGTGAAAAGGATAGCATGATAAGTGATGTGTGTAGTACTTTGGACACTTTTCAAATCTATCTATTTAGTATGGTAAAAACATTTATTCACATATAATATGAAGAACATAATAGTCAATGAGTGAGTGGGTAGCTTGTTTTCGTGGACAAAATATACCATTTTATCTAATGTGTTTAGCGCTGTGAACAAATTCCAAATGACCCACATTTTATAAGGACCTGTTTTATTCACATAATATCATGTGAATACTTGAGTGAATTAGAACGTGAGCGGGTGGTTAGCAAGCTTGTTTCGTGGAAACAAAGAATATTTTATCTGACGAGTGTAGCACTGCGGACACCTTCGAAATTGGCCACACTATATTGACCTGTTTAATGAATGCGCCAATATCCATTTAGTATGTTAGTCATATGATATGGTGTATATGAGTGAGTAAGTGAGTGAGTGAGTTAGAATATCATTTTATTGGGTGAATGTACCACGGTCATCGCCTTTCAAACGAAGCACAATATATTATGACCTGTTTAACTCATATATCAAGAGAATACTTTTAGTTAGGAAGTGAGCGAGTTAGTAAACCAGCGAGTGAGTGAAAAGGGGAATGATTAGTGAGTGATTGACCTGGCGAGGCAATTGAGTGAATGAGTGAGTAGCAAGACGCCACGGCAGATTATGACTTGTCCAATTCACATTATATTATGTGAAGACTTGAGTAGCGATTGAGAGAGAGTGTGTGAGTAGCTAAGTTGTTTTCATGGAAACAAAGAATATCATTTTATCTGAAGTGTGAGGCACTGTGGACAATTATGTGAGCCAAATTAACTAGGGACCTGTTTAATTGATAAAATATCATGAAAATACTTAAGTGAACACATAAAAGAATTCGTACGTGACAGACAAGCTTGTTTCCATGGAGGCAAAACATCTCCATTAATCAGACGCGTGTAGCACAGTGGACATCAGCGAAAATGTTGCAAGCTTCATGGAAATAATATCATTTTTTCTGATGTGTGCCCATTGGTTGGACACAAGACAAAATGCGCCATTTTATATAATGGTCAATTTAATTCATATGATATCATAAGTGAGTGAGTGTGTATAGAGCATGCGAGTGATCGGCTGCATGGCAAGCTGGTTTTCATGAAAATAAAGAAATGGAAACACAGAATATCATTTTATCTAACATATGTATATTATACCATGTTTAATTCGTATGAAGACATGTGAATATTTTAATTGTGTGAGTGAGTGAGTGAGTGAGTAAACGAGAGCAAGTGAGGGTAAATTTTAACAAGTGCACTTATAACCGTAGTCACTTTCAAAATGCGCCAACGTATCTATTTATTATGATATCGAAACATATTTTATTGATATGATGTACATACTTGAGTGAATAGACATAGCAAGTATGATTTCGTTGCTATCATTTCACCTGATACGTGCTGTAGTGTTGACACCTTTATAAAGTACCACATTATCTATTTAGTATCACATGCCCCGTTTCATTCATACAGTATCATAGTATATCATGTGAATACTAAAATGAGTGAGAACGTGAATGGGTGACTGTCTGGCAAGCTTGTTTTCATGGAAACAAATTGTGGACAAATTCGAAATATGCAATATTATATTTTGACTTATTTAATTCATATAATATCATGTGAATACGTGCGTGAATGAATGGGTGAGCGTGCGTGCGCATGTGCTTGCGTCAGTTTTCAGTCAATGATTATGTTGCAAACATGTCTTCATGGAAACAAAGAATAGCATTTTATCTAATGCTTGTACCACTTTGCACAACTTTTGAATGTATCACATTATACAACAACCCATTTAATTCATAGGGTATCATCAAAACACTTTGGGCGAATGAGTGCTTGAGTGAAGGAATGAATTGGGCATCTGTGTGAATGGCTGTAAGGCAAGCATATCATACCATAATTTGCCAGTCTTACAAGCGCTTACAGGCAGTACACAGTTGTGCTGGAGCATTAAATGTCACAACACTACTTTTTGAACTGCAGTTCATTTCCAGGTAGTATAATAATTTATTTACAGGCTCTGATTGGCCTCCTGCATACACTTATGTGAAAGTAGTGTTTAACAGTCTCACCGGGTGATATAAGGTGATATCTAAGACGCCAAGTTCTGCAACGGTAGGTAAAATTTTTTTTTCCTCGTACTCCGGATTTTGCCCACCTGTGATAAACGATAGTAAATTCCGCTACTGTAACAGAGACAATGGAAATTCAGGCTAATTTTGCTTTCAAAGGCATATTAGAAGGTTTCTGTGATTTTTTCTTTGTGGTTTCTACACAGTGTCCAACTATAAAAGTCGATCATTGGGACTGTTCAACAGTACTCTGCTTTACTTCATTTGAAATGGTGTTAAATCAGTTCTGAAGTTAGAATCAATTCAAAAGATGAACTACATGTAGGGAATTCACTCTTTGTGTATAACAGGAAGTATGGCTCAAATCGAGCAGGCAGAGGCCTTCAACTCCGACTGCTACAACAGTATGGATAGATGCCAAACTTTCTACAACGTGACTACCACCCTGCGAACACAAAAACAGATAACATTAGCGACCAATTTCACCGTCCTTTCGTGTAAATTCATGCCTAACGTGTTCAAACTGCGCTCATCAGATTTGGCTTTTGTCATGATTATCCAAAATTATCAGCTCAACGATACATTTTTAAC